>JAIFOV010000011.1:600000-799864 GCA_020654155.1 Novius pumilus | reverse complement strand
TGCGTCAAGGAAGTTGTAACTGCATTAAACCATGACGCAATTATGGCAAGGTGGATCCAATTTCCCAGAACATATCAAGAAAGAAGCGTTATCAAGCAGGAGTGCGTAGATCAGTGTATTTTAATTAATACAATGTTGTAATTTCTACAATTATTCATGTTCTGTAGGAAATTTGGATCACCTGGTGTAATAGGGTGAATAGGCTGCAACCATGTTGCCATAGTTCGGCCAGCTCATGAAGAGCACCTTTATTTCAATCGAAAAAGGTATCATTCTCTCAACGTTCAGATGGTATATTATTAATTTTTGAAATGGAACAAACATACATTTTCATTTACAAATTTGCGATCATAACTTGAAAATTAGGAGCGTGAATGCAAAATTTGATGAAGCTTACCATGATTCGCATATATGGTCCTCCAGTAGGGTCGAATGGTGTATGAGGGAACTCCACCAATCAAATGTGTGCTTGGAAGTAGAGTTGTCAACGTCGCTTTTAAACGTCATACTTTTGAAGGTTCTTTTACTTGAAGTTTCAAGACAAGATTTGAACAAAATTCGGAAGAACTATCACAGTGGACAATTGGTATATGAGCACACCCTTGGCTAAGACCTTATTATCCGAACATAAGTTGACGTTAGGCGAAACCCTCCCAAAGAATTTCTTTCTGACGCAAGGCCACCGTTGAACAGAACACTATTTGGCTATTCTCAAAATATAACGATTTGGGTCATATGTACCCAAAAAAAGAGAAGCAGTCATTCTTCGGCCCACAATACACAACTATGGTATTATTTATCTTGAATTCGGAATTGCCAGCAAACCAGAAATCCTTACATTTTATAACATGATAAAAGGTGGAGTAGATACAAATAATAAATTGTGAGTAACATATAACGTTGAAAGACCAACAAGAAGATGACCAATGGTAATATGGTAACACCCAGAAAATAAGAAGACGACTGATGACCACTTTCAGGAACAACCTCGGGGAGAATTTTCAGATAACTCCATACCCAGAATGAAGAAGACATGTCATATCTGCCCAAGGTCAAGAGACGAATCGAATGAAACAATCTGTAGGATATGAAATAAACATGTAGGGTAATTCCGGGAGAGATGGATCAGTCGCGTAACTTCAACGGTAATCGTTAGGGGGTGCTAATTTTAATTTGTACGTCAGCCAAAATACGTTTCAGTAACGCTCAAACAGTTGTAAGTATACCATGCATTTACAGCGTTTACAAAATAAATTTTTCGATTTTAACACGTGCTATAATTTTTGAACCTGATTTTGAGGAAGCGATTTTGTCTAAATGTAAATATTCCTTTAAAAATTTTTGTTAAATATATAATGTTTGGTGTCCCTTTTTACTAGTATAAGTAGTGTAAGCTTTAAAATGTAACTAAATTTTAGATTATTGTGTGGTCCATCTATCCCCGAAACTTGGGATAGATGGACCGCACACACGAACAGGTATAATTAAAAGCTTTTATTTAACTTGCAATGTATATATGTACAGTGCAGTCCGTTTTGTACGGCTTTGCTTATAACAAGCAACCGTTTTTAGCGATGTAAGTATAAGCGAATGTTTGGTTTTAGATTGAGCTTAAATGAAAGGACATTCTTTCATTACGACTCCGCTTACAGCGACCGATCGCTTTTAACGACGGAATTTCACACATAATCGTACGGTTACAGCGACAAGCGTTGACGTGTTTACAAATTAAGGAGGAGCCGACTGAAGAAAATATTCTGCAAAATGTTATTGTCAACAGCCAAGATAACGAAGTTGATAATGACGATGACCTGGAAGAAAATTGTTCCACTCCGAGCGTATCTGAAGCGCTAAAAGCTGCAGAAGTGCTAAATGTGTTTGTGCATTCTAATTTTGAAGATGACACCATGAAAAGCATTATGTCTCGTTTGCATAATGCAGTTCGTACTTCTTACTATAGAAATAAAAACCGAAAACAATAAAAAATTACAGACTTTTTGCACTAGATGTTACAATAGATTATATAGACCGATACATTATGTACGTACATAAGACTAAATCAATGCATACATATTTTGATTTAAATATTTTTTTATCTGTTGATTACCTATGTAACGATGCGTTCTGAAATCACGCAACGTTACTAGAATAATTAGCGAACCGATACTGGCAAGAAGAGCGGCGGACGATGTGGAGCGACATCTAGTAGTCTCCAGATTGTTGGTCCGACTGATGGGTGGCGCTGAAGTCGCAGTGCGGGAATAACCCTTATCGTCGACGAGCCGGAGGGAGGTGGTACCGTCGGACGAAGAAGTCGAGGGCACCGAGATACATGGTTTAGCTTTGTGAGTGTTAGGAAATGACACATCGCAATGCACGGCAGTACCAGCCGGTTAATAGAGGTAGACCCGCCTCAGAGCTGCGGTACAGGTTGTATATAAATTTATCGCGTTCCGCGGAATAAAGAGAGAGATATCCACGAGTGATATCCACGAGAGATATCCATGAGAGATATTAGCCGCTGTGAATGCGTGAACCGTGCGTGAGTGAGGCGAAACCGTGGTGTAGCGAAACCCGCAGTAAGTACCCTTCCGTTTCCATATTATTTCTACGGTTCCTTGTGCACCGTGAGTCTAACGAACTTCTCCCGGAGGAGTGGCCATTTTATTGTGGAGTTTCAATAACGTGCAGTCATAGTGGGCACCGTCCGGAAGAATAGAGTGATGAGTTTCAACAGCGGTCACTTGTGTTAGACGTGATATTGTCGTAGGGTGGTCCGCCTAACGGACTTCTCCCGGAGGACTGGCCATTTGATTGTGGAGTTTCAATAACGTGCAGTCATAGTGGGCACCGTCCGTAAGAATGAAGTGACGAGTTTCAATAGCGGTCACTTGGGTCCCCTGAACCGGTAAAGAATAGGATAGTTAGATTGCACGAACCGAAAGGAACCACCACTATAGATTGATAGTAAGCTGCAATTCACTATCCGCTATCCGCTATTCACTATTCACTATCCGCTATTCACTTTTCACTAGCCGCTATCCGCTATTAGCTATTCACTATTCGCTATCCGCTATTCGCTATTCGCTGGTCGCTGTCCGTTAGTTTATCGGGCGAAGTAAGTTTCCGCTGGTGAATCTATTAACCCTCTGGTACTGGTTTTTAGATGTATGATCGCTACCGTCGTGGGATAAATTGTAAATAGTGTCAATAAATTGTAAATAGTAGTTTTTAGTATTTTTCCGCCGGACACTAAGGCCCAAATTCAGAGACGTCACTCACCCTTCACTCAATCTCCACTCAAATCGTCACTCGCCTAAGGGTGAGTGACGCTCACCCTCAATCTCGGTATTCATAAACAGTTCATAATGAGCGACTCGAGTGAGTGCAGATTGTAGTGCACTGGGTTATGTCTCGAACTGGCAACACCGCAAAAAAAGAATAACTTTGGTGTATTTGATCTACAATTGACATTAAAGGTACGGCATTTCAGGATGCGTAACTAACTATCGTCGCCGCAGACGACGACGGCCGAGTTTTGAACGCGGACGATGCATCGCAACCCCGGCACCTCAGGGAGCGGCGGAACCGTCAGTCGTCGAACGAGAGGAACATGAGTTTAGCGGTGGTTTGTGGTGAAAGAAAAGTTTCATGGCAAACTGATGCTTTAAATAAACATTTTAAATTGGCTACGTTTTCTTAAATATTTTAAATGTTTCATTTGTATGTGTTTTTATATTCTTTGTATATTTATTTGATTTTATATTTGAAAAAATTTAAAAACGGATACGCTTGAACATTTTCCAGAAGCATATCTTCGTCTTCAACCGAAAAAAAGTCGCACATTTCAGCTCGTAACATATTAACCAATGGATAAAATCGTCGACGTTGACGGCGCTAATCTGAAATCTGTGGATCAGTCGACGGCGAACCGCTCCGTTTGTGCCGTCGGCGTTCGAAACGCAGCCTGAGATGCCGGGCAGAATAGATTCCTTGTATTTAGTACATGTGTGCGGTGATTAGATTTGTAGACGAAAAATGCGGACCGCAGCGGCAGTAAGTCACGCATCTTGAGATGCCGTACCTTAAAATTCTCGATTTTCATCGCGCTCTATGACTAGGACATAGAATGTCTGCGAAATATTCAACGACTTCTTTTCTTTCGGAGTTTACGTTGACAGTTCGTTTTAAATATGAGCGAAAGAAAAGATATAACTTCTAGCGAAAAAGTGTTTTTAACAAAACTGGTGACAGTTTACCAAAACGTAATTGAGTCGAAAAGAACCGATGCGGTTAATGTCTCCGAAAATAGAAATGCCTGGGTTTCAATTTCTTCAGAGTTTAATTCCGTTCCAGACCACACTAAAGTAAGTGATAATTTTCAATTGTTGTTATTGAATAGTACATGCAAATATATTTTCAAACTGATAAATTGCTTATTTATAGCGTACACTACATCAACTCCAAGAAGCGTGGGAGAACATAAAATGCCGAAGAAAAAAAGAATTCGCAAAACAGAAGCAAGAGAGGATGACTACTGGAGGAGGCATCATGGAAACACAGCCTCGTGACGATGTAGTAGATTCAATACTGAATTGCGTCAATATTGAAATTAAAAAGACCATCGACTCTGACGAAATTACATTGAACGGAAATTATGACGTGGTGGATGATTTATTAATTCCTGTAGAGTGCAAGGGTGAAAATTCGTGAAAATAGCACGTAACAAATTTTATATAGTTATTGACACGAACAATGTGAAATAACTGAAGTAAACTGATAACCACTTTTTTATTTATAGAAACAATGGGAGAACCAGGCGCTTCTACCAGCCAAACGAAAACACCTACGCGACATGCTTTAGTTGAAAGAGGTATCTACAATGCCTACACAATTATATTTATCCATCAAATTTTGTTTCAACTTGCCAATAAATAATGTTATTTTATTTTGAAACTACACAAAAAGATCGAACAGAATCGACAAAAGAAGGTCTGCGATAGAAAAAGAATTGGAAGTCCGGTTGGAGAAAATTAAAAAAATGGAGAAGAGAGATGAAGAGATCCATGACCTCCGGATGGATAATGAAAAAGAACAACATAAAATAATAATGGAAACGAAAAAAAAAGGGTTGGAAGCAGAAAAACTAAAATTTGAAACAGAAAAAAAGACTGGAAGCAGAAAAAATAAGGCTGGAAGCGGAAAAAATAAGGCTGGAAGGCTTATCATGAGCAAAAATTGAGTTATTTTTTTATGATTTGTGGAAATGAAACAACCTCCATACCTTATGAATATTTATATTTTCTAATTCATAAAATGTCTAATAATAAAAGCTGTTCTTAAAGCATTGCCTCTAACATTGGCCACATCATGTACAGATGGAATATCACAACTTGTATTATTTTCTATGGGCAATGTTAAGTCTTCTCCTGTGGAAGTAGCAATATTGTGCAAAATAGCTGCAGCAGCTATAATTCTTGTGGTATTTCTCAGGTTATTAGGAACATTGAGGGACATCCATCCCTTCCTGTTACGGAATGTTTCAGCCGTAGGTCTCTAGGACTGCATATTTCAATGTGCGTTCCATCAATACATCCAATAACACCTGGGAATTGTGCTGTTTCATAAAACTTATTTCTAATCATATTTACCTTACTTTATTGTCAGCCCTCGTATTTAAGTTGGATGCAACAGATGTGTCTTATATTATATTTGAACAAATTATAAAGATTGTACCCACACCAACACGGAAAATTGAAAAAAAAACCACGAGAATTATTACTTTAACAATAATGTAGATATATTTGAAAAATGTTGAGTAATTAATATTTCAAAAGTTTTTTTTTTTATGTAGAAACGTGCAATTTTAGTTAGTTTGAAATGTATACGATTGCGTTACCTGTTTTGTTTATTTTATCATTATAATTCTTAAAGTGTAATGTGTGACTGTTAAATTGACCTGATTTGTGTATAAAATTCATATTAAACTTTATTGATAAGAATGTATTTAAGGACTGATTTATTCTATAGAATACCGTAATTAGAATCAAACATAGTTTCAGTTGTCAAAGATTAAATTTAAGAAGAGTTATGTATGACTAAGTAACATATTATAAAAGCTTAAAAAGATATTTGTTACCAATTTTGTTTTATTTTTGCAATTGTCAATTCTGTAATGTTATTAAACTACTATAAGGATTGCTTAAATATTATGAAGAATATATATTTGCATTTGTTACTTCAGAAAACACCCTCACCAGTTTCGAATTTCTGACTACATCATTCAGTGAACGCATCAGTCAATCCGGGAATACTAAATCATTTTCGAGAACACCACGTTTTTTGGTTTTTCATTACTAATTTCAAACATTTTTTAACAGATAAATTTTAACATATAAATAAAGTTCTTGTTATGATCCTAACCAACCTTACGTTTTAAGTCATTGGTATTCTCTGATATAATAACTATAATGCATAAAATTTGGAACTTATGGTCATTTTGGATTTCATTTAATTTTTTGGGGCTCATATTGCTACAAAATTTTCTTTTGCACTTAGTTTACTGTAAGATACTGTAAAAAATAAAAAATAATTAATGTTTTTAATGAAGCTTTGAAAGCTTTTTAAGAAAAATAATATCGTCCCCGGAATGACGAATTTTACTGAGGAGTTTGCTTAAAATCACTTTATTAAATAAAATAAAAAAAAACTGTGCGCGCTCCTTTTAAATCAAATAAGATCAATATTGAAGCATTACTTTCAGTGTTTAATTTTGCTATTCCTTTTATAATTTTACGTGCAAATTACCAAAACAGAATTTGCCACCATCGTGGTTTTGGGCCACATACACTGACAGTTAATCTCCAGACAGATGATCTGCACTGATTGAATTCTTTCACATAAAAGAGTCCGACGGCAGGCGAATTCACGTTGTTCATTGTCGAAGTAGCAACGAACTGACGCGGTGCGGTGCCGGCATGGATAATAAGTCGAATTTTATTTCCGAATCCATTGAAATTTATCGACAATATCCATGTCTGTGGAAAATAAAAGACAAAACATATTCCAAGAAAAGATTGAAAGATGAGGCCTACGAAGTCCTGTTACAATTTTATCAGAAGACGATTCCAACAGCCACCATCGACTCCGTGAAAAAAAATTAATAATTTGCGTTGTGCATTCCGTAAGGAATTAAAAAAAGTGAAGACGAGTAACCCTGGATCTTTGGATTGTTATTCTCGGCGGACCAGGAAGAATCCAGGGTGACTATTGAGAGTGATGAAATGGTGAGTATTTCAATACATTTATTTTTCCGGCACTGCAATTCATATATACTAAATCGGAAACTAAAAAAATTCAATTCCCTAATTACAATACTTGTTTCGTTCCCATTCTTCTTCTGAATAGAGTAAATCAAACAACCTGCATGATTAATATTTGAGTAAAACACTTTTTTAATGCTTTTACAGGGAATGTCGGAAGAAATTTCCGCAATAGCATGGCCCCTCTTTCAAATGTCGTCTTCATCGTCTCCACTCACCAGTTGGACAAATAGTGCAACGGTACCACCTCCTTCAAAAAACGCAAAATTGTGATGGAAAAAGAAGAGAAGCAACGAGTGGTGGATGCAGCGTTGAAGGCGTTGAACGAAAGCGACGAATTCGATGGAATCGGTATCAACGTATGTTGCAAATTGCGTCGCATGGACAACGACCAAAAATTATTGGAGGAAATGTTGATAAACAAAGTTTTTGTGCAAGGCTCAAGGGGAAGGCTGCAGGAAGAAACAGACTTATGTTATTTGAAAACTACAACAACCATAAGCAGTTGGGTGGCCGAAAAAGTCAATGACAATTCAACAGATCTTTTGTTACTACAATATATATATTTTTTTTTCATTTTTTTTATTTTGTTGTTCTTAATTAGGTATGGTTATTTTGTATATTTTAGTCATTTTTTCGATTTCACTCTTTTCACTTTGTAATTATAATTAACAACTGATTTAATAACCAGTTGTTCAAAAACTTGCTGAAGGACAAGCAAAGGAAATGAATTTCGAAACAATTAAACTGAAGCATCATGTACACAAAAGATGAATATATTACTAACAAGTTTCCTTATTCGCAACATCACAATTGTTGGAAAATGACCCTCCTCCTAACTTACATTCAGATGAATGGGAAATAATAGAAGATTCTATAACACGTTAACTACCGTCTTAAAAATTTACTATCTTTTCTGAGGAATCGTACCCAACATTGTCTTTGATTATTCCTCTCATGAGGACAATCGCATTCTATGGACAGATGAGGCACGTTTTACCAACAATGAAATGTTTAATAGGTGGAACTTTCGTCATTGGGCTGTTGAAAACCCACACGTGAGGTTTGTGTCACGTCATCAGAGAAACACTCCGCATTCCCTTTTCTGGAAAAAAGGAAGTGAAAAACTTCTTCAAGTACCTTCATACCGAAAAGTATGTCTTCCAATGTGGAAGAAGCTAAACTGTATGTTTACAAATGAATGAATGTTTGGAGTTTCGTAAGCCACAGTGACTCTCGTTATCATATGTTCTTCGTGCAATTTTGGTGAAACAATTGAGTTACAGTATTCCATCTCGGAAAACCTACACGTTTTAGCACATTTCCAAATTGCTGAATTATTATTAATTGCACCGAAATGACAATGAGTACGGAAAAAGCTACTTTTGGTAGATACAAACTTAAAAACACATAGAAAGCTTTAAACGGAGTAGTCCCAAGTGGAGTGATTACATATGTTATTGCTTTATATTCAGGAACTTTTTCCGATAAAAAAGAATTGTAGAAAGTTGTACGATTCCTAAAGATTTAACAGCAGGGGATTTAATATGGGCTGATGAAGATTCCTGAAAAAGGATATAGTGCCGAACAGAGTGAGCGGGAATATGTCTCCATTTTTGAAAACATCTCAATTTACGCCCATTCAAGTGAAGCAAACTGAAACTATAGCCACGGCCAGGATCCATATTGACGGTGCCATGCAAAGAATAAGAATGTACAAAATCTTGAATTTCTTTTTGAATATGCGGGGAATCTTGTACAAATTATAGGTGCGCTACCACATTACACAATTGATGAGGTGAAATATAACTCAGAAGGTCAATGAATATCATGGGGACACCTCCGAAACCCGAAGGGTTCCAGACCCTCCAACCCCAATTCAAAAACGGCCAAAAAACAGAGAAAACCACCAAGCGACCAGGAATAATTATGACATCAAAGACCAACAACTCAACTACCCTTCCACCGCTCTACCTCAACGAATCCCGGGTTCGCGGTAGTCACCCGATCCAAAAAAGTTAAGAATTCATAATTTTTCATGTAGATTCATCAGAATCTGAGGGATCCTTTTCGTCTGATTCGATGGATGATCTTAATTATCATCCCGATGATATCTTGATTCAGGAAGCCGCGAGAACATTCCCGAAAAGAAAAAAAGGCCGAATGTTGGAACGTCGAATGAAGGCCCAAATTTCTGCCACGAGTTCGTGAAATTTTCTCAGGCAAATTGACCTCAAGGAGAGGTAACATAAATTGGCCCCCACGCGGTCCGGATTTAACTCCTGTTGACTTTTTCCTATGGGGGTATCTTAAGTTAAAATTTCAAGCCATAAACCGACTTCCGTGGCGCAATTGAAAGAAAATATCGGTCACGAAATGGCAGCCATCACTGAGTCCACTTCCCAAAACCAGGGCTGCTTGGCATACATCGCGAACAAATATAAGCATAACATGCGATAAATGGTTTACCAATTTTCCTCTAATTGAGAAACTGCTTAGACAGCATAAGCTTACATAAGTGATGTGCGCGCAAGGAGAATCGAAATTGAAGACATCATTGAAGTTTGGCTCAAGCGCGCTCCTCAAAGAGATGAGAAACGTGTTGCCAAGTTAACGTAAAAGAAGAAATTTAGAAATTGGCGCAGTATGAAAGATCTTATTATGAAGTCGTGAAATAGTTATTATACAGTTTAGTCTGGGACTGCAAAGGGAAGAAGATTGCTTATATGCTAAAGTATTGGAGGATAGCAAGAGCATTTGAAGTCTATTTATGGATTTCCATGTGGATTTGGTGTGTGGCAAGATCAGCAGGTTATACTACGCTGTTTGGGCATTTAAGAGAACAACCAAAAAATCTGCCCGTCATGACTATATGACTACGTCTCGTTAAGAAATTACTATTGTCAGGCACAGAACGGCAAGATTACAGAACAATCAGCTGTACATTGGGATTAAACAGACTTTTGCCACGACATAAAAGTTTGTCAATGCGAAATTTCAAAAAAAAAAAAACTAATAGCGCCATTCCTAATATAAAACTTACACAAAGCTATTTGAATTTGCACGAGTTCCCAAATACAGAACAAGTATATAAGTTGTTTTTTTTTTTTTTCAAGTCTCAGTTTCCAAATTTGAAGGAATTTTATTGTCTGAGTATAAATCACTTGAAACAACAGTAGTGTTAACATTTTTTAAAACTCCTTAAAATTCGAAAATTAAGTTACTCTTTGGTTTACTGCATTGGCTCTGAGTGACCATTCAGTGCAATGCAGTATTTGACATCATCTGTACTACAACTAGGCATTGGTAATACATTTGTAAATCGAATGAACTATGGTTTGATGATCGCAGAATATTATTTTGCTTTGTATATTTAAACACTTTCCTAGTTTCTGTATAACACCATAATACATTCGAACATTATAAGATTTACTTCCAAAATATTGAAGGCATTATCGACAAACTAGAAAAATTTTGGTGAGGCTTCTACTCAAACCTCATCGTGAGTTTAGAATTCGGTTTTTTAACTTGAGTTTTCTAAATGATATTTTCACATTGATCAGAGCTATCTTGGGCCCAAATCTCAATTCAAACTATGTTTTCTAAGTTAGGAGTTCATACAATGGGGAGAATTGATCGTTTATTTTTAAAGACAACAATTTGGAACCACAGCTATGAACATTTCAACACAGCAGAAACCTTGGGTTTTTTCATCCATGAAACTCCTCTTCGGTTCTTCCAAATTTGAACATCGGATTCTTGATGATCTCTATTTGTGATAGCGATGCTGCGAAGTTATAGCATTTTTTTCAATATTAATTATTCCTGTGGGTGAACTCTAGTGGAATCTGTCACGATTGGGTATATCTTGATATAGAATATCAATTTCATTCATAGCTCTGCGAACATGCAGAAAAATCTATTAGGGCTTTCTGGGTAATGTCTTGAAAAGGTCTATGCCGCATGTGAAAATTCATCCTTGAGCACAAGAGAGAACACAACTAAAGCTACACATTCTGTGAATAATCAAATCGCCTGGTGTCAATCAATACACCTCACGCAGTTCCTCTTGTAAACTTGCTAACATTCAATGTCTTTTTATTGATTTTTGTTCTATCTTTTAAAGAACCTCGCGAAGGTCAACTATCACTTCGGTAAAACGGAAGCTTTAGCTTCTACTGCGCTATTACATGTTGCACTGCACCACGTCTGTTATCCATGATTCCAACCAATATCGATTGCGCCAAATCTTCATAATGTTTCAATTTAAAATTGAATGAACTTAGTAAGTAAAAAGAAGTAAAATAAGATAACAACATTAATGTACCTAATACTAAAGTGTATGTTACAAAAACAAAGATATATTCTTCGCTTGGTCCCATAATTGTGCTAATGAAGTTGATGTGGCAAGTCAACTTTTTGAACGAGTTTGTGTATGATATTGTCCTATTAGGTGATATTCGGACGAAGAATTAATCTTGAAAATGCGTAAGATCATATCTTTGATTTTGTATCATGCCCAATGCTATTGAATTACCACAAAAAAATTTTTCAAACTTTTCAGTTATGGCCTGGTTTAAATCAGGTGTGGACAAACCAAATAATGCTGAGGACCACTTTTGAAATCTAGACGCCACTGCATATAAAATGACATAACCCATACTTGTCCTTCAATACTTTGTGAAAGTATATATGAAACAATGCGCTATAGATGATTAGAGTGTTGATCACTCCTAGTTTACGCTATCATTGACACCAGCTAAACCTAAACTTACAATATCATCAATTACTGCAATGATCTGTTCCAACAAACTTGATTGAAAAATTACAACATTTGAATAAAATTGAGTAAGATACAATTTTCCAGGGATGTTAGGGAGCTCCGTAACCGAAACTATCGGATATCCGATCTAAAATAATATCCATAACCGTAACCGAATCCGAAATAGAAGTTTCAGATAACATCGGATAGGGGCAGAGCCTAATTGTGACACGTTATGACTTGTTATTGCCATTCGAAGAAATTACACAGGAGTTGAGCAGTGCAACTGCTACAATAGCTGCAGTGATTCCTTTAATTTATACTCTTAAAAATACATTAGAAGCAGAAAAGATTAAAGAAGACCCATCAGAGATTTTTATATGCATCGTTACAAAAATGATCCATACAGATTTCCGGACATCGATAATAATAGAATATATAGAATAGCAACTTATCTCGATCCACGATACAAGCTCAAGTTTGTCACTGAAATTACTAAGGAACAGTAAGAGCCTCTCAGCATCCTTGGGTGCCAAGAACTGCTCAAGATGAAGGTCCTTCTTTACCGAAGAAGTCACGGAGTCAGCTGCCATCAACAAGTTCGAGCTCCTGTTCATCATACATTCAATCTTGTCTAGCTGAAGTAATAAATGCAGATGACGAAGATGTCTTTGCTAAATTTTTAGTTTTGAATATTAAATATGTTTAATGTTATTGTAAGTTGAAAAACGATTAATGAATCAGAACAAGTGAAAATTAAGTAACTAATTTAATTATAATAAATAAAAAAGTTCAAACTTGAAAACCTTAAAAATCTCATATCCCTAACCGAAATTATCCGAAACTAAAGGATAATCCGAAATAATTCCATATCCGTATCTGGTATAATAATCATTCCTATATCCGTTTCCGAAATTTTATATCCATAACATCCCTGCAATTTTCGATGAATCTCGTTTTTGTGGTAAAAATCGAATGCGAGATATCAAACAAAATAATTAATAAAATGTTATCATAGAGGAATCATTGGAAAAAATAAAAGAGCAGAAATTGTTGAATTATACAAGATTTTTTTCAGTTATACACAGTCGAAACCATCCAAACTGAAGTGAATCGATGATAAACTCAGATGAGATACATTGTTGCACAATATTAACAAAATGGATTGATTGAGTATATTTTCAAAATGTATTAATCAAGATTGAAATATGAAGTTCCCAAATGGTTCAGATCTATGATTCTATGGTCATTATAATAAGAATTACCCAATTAGTTTATCATCGACTCAATTATACATATAAAAGGTGAAATATATTTTTTCAAGACGGATGACTTTGACTGCTAAAGGTGAATAGTTTTTATATTTACATGTTTATATTAATAAAACTTGTGGTTTGTAACTACGAGAAAATTTCTTGACCGTTCTATGCCTAAGTCTGTGAGATTTTTTGCAGCTGAAAATTGTTGCATGACGAAAAAGAATTCTTGGAAGAGAGGATGGAACATTCCAAGGATAACAGAAATGGTGAGCTCTATAACTTTTTTTCGAGTGTGGGGATCATTAATTCTTGTTCGCGGTACACTAATAGTTTGAGGAAAACCCACATACGTCGAGTAGACAAGCAGCCGCAACATTAAATGTTAGCCATTCGTCTGTTCTGAACATATTAAAAGAAAAAAAAATGCATCCCTACAAAATGGTGCCTACTTAAGAACTCACGGAAGACGATTTTGATTTGAACGTATTAATGTATGGGCAGGGATTGTTGGAAACCATGTCATCGGCCTTTTTTTTCATTGAGGGCAATTTGAATGGAGATAATTACTCATCTCTTCTTCAGAAAGAAGTCATTCCAACTTTGGCAAATGTACATCCTAATCCCAGAAACAATCAATTTCCAGCGGGTACCATATGGTTTCAGCAGGATGGAGCACCAGCACATTACCAATACAATGTCCGGCAGTACCTCGATGCTACATTTCCAAATCGTTGGATAGGGAGGGATAGCCAGCGCGATCACCTGATCTTATACCACTCGATTTTTTTTTATGGGGATATGTGAAGAATATTGTCTACAAAACCAAACCTCTGGATCTAGATGACTTGAGACAACGAATAAAACTTGCGATTAGGACCATGCATGATATGTTATGCTATGTTAGAAGTCAATTTTAATTGAGATTAGGATGTTGCCAAGAAGCTCGCGGGGACCATCATACGAATATTTTTTTTTTCAAGTTTATTTCTGCAATAAACCGAAAACCGATAACACTTTTGAATGAAAAATGACAAGACCTTTCAAATGATATGTCACAAGGCCACACTTCCCATTTAAAAAATTGGGGGTTGCACCTGTCATTCGAAGGGGGTTGAAGGGAGGGATTGCAATTTCACGTTGCCTAGTGTCAAATTTCAATTTGAACTCGACGTGTTAGGGGTTTTTCATAAAAATTTACACTAGGGGATAATGAATTTATTCCATTTCGCTTTTCCACACTTTATAAGAAGACTTTTTGGTGAACAAATCCAAGTTGATTTCGATGGATACAGTAACAGAGGAATTGGAGTTAAATCTTACGAAAGACGTAAAATGAATGGGAAGCTGGAAAAACGTTGCATGTCGTTTTTTTCACAAAGTCGGTTTTTGATGGATAAACGATCTTTGTAACTTACTTGATGGAATCCAACTTAGAAGTAGTTAGTTTTCAAACCGCTAGATAGCCTATAATGTGCTAGAAGGGGGCGAATCATGCTTGGGATTGGTGGAAAAACGTTTCATGTTGGCAGCGCTGATACCTACCAAGTTGTTTTGTTGTGGTATTGTTGCTGTGAGGTGTCATAGTGTGCAGTTTTTGTATTGTTGTTTACTCATTTCCCATCATGAATATATCTGCTACTGATTTAGAAATAGTGAATAACCGTAAACGTGCTGTTCAGTTCGCGGAATGGAGTGACAAGAAGCGTAAAATTATGAAAGACAATGGAAAATCATACAAAGCCAATCGCGGAAAGGGTGATGTCGTTCCTGAAAAGGTTCCACCTTCAAATCCTCGAGGTTGTGACAAAGAAGGATGCATTTCTCTTAGTCTTGCGTACGTACATAGTTTATTTCGTCAATTTTACGATTTGACGTACAATGAACAGTCTCTTTTACTCCTTAAATTCATAGCCCTACGGAAACCGCGGAAAAGGCGTACCGGTAAATCCGATTCCACATCAAAACGACAAGCTTCTTTTGATTATTCCTTGAATGGTAAACCAGTGTGTCGTAAAACGCTGTGTAACACGTTTGCCATTACACCAAGGCGAATTCAAATTTTACAACAAAAAATGAAAGATGGTCAGCTTGCACCAAAAGATAAAAGGGGCACTCACTTGAACCGTCGTCATGCGATCGATGCTACAGTGAGAGAGAACGTTAGAGAGCACATTGAATCTTTCCCTATAGAATGACCCAGTTTCACTGTATGCGAGAGAGACACACAACATATTGCGCCCTTGGATTTCAGAACAGGTGTTTCCGACCCGGTTTAATACATGTGACACCAAGGATCTTCCCGACCTCTACTCAGGACTCCTGCCTATACCAAAAGAGGAGAAGAAAAACCTGGACCTGATGGATACGGCTCGGTATCTCACAGATCCTGACCATAGAGCGTTTTATGAAGCTATTCCATCAGTTTAGTAGTATTTTGGAGCAAACTAAGTGTAGCACCCGTTTATGTTTTCTTCAGTAACACTAACTTGTGTTCATTGTAAATGTTTGTGTGATTTTCATTGTTCATGTAAGTGTTTGTTTATTCTTCAATCAAATTTATATTTTGATAGAAAATTACTATCCTTATAAAACAGAAATTGTAGCCATTTATTTAATTTTTCAGATACTTATCTTCCGGTGTTGCATATAGACAATTGGCATTCTCATTCAGAATATCCAGGAGTACAATTTCCCGAATTGTTAAAGGAGTTTGTTTAGCTTTATGGAATACTTTGGTGGAAACACATATGTGCCAGTTCCAGGAGTTGAAGAATTTAAAAAAATTGCGCAAGAATTTTTTGAAAAATGGGGGTTTCCTCACGTATTGGGTTGCATAGATGGGAAGCATATCAGATTAAAATGTCCTGCCAATTCGGGCAGCATGTTTTATTGTTACAAACAATTCTTTTCCATCATCCTGATGGCCATCGCGGATGCTCATTCATCATGGTCGATGTAGGTGCATATGGGAAGGATAGCGACGGAGCGGTATTTTCAAATACTCCTTTTTACGATAAAATTGAATGTGGAGCGTTATCCATTCCTCAAGAAGAACCGTTGCCGATGTCGAACATAACAGCCCCATACGTTTTTTTAGGTGATGAAGCTTTTCCATTGAGGCTCTACCTCATGAGGTCTTTTCCTTGGCGACAAGCATCTAACGATACCATAAAAAAAATTTTAATTATCAACTGCCAGAATGAGGATAGAATGTTCTTTTGGTGTAATGGCTGCAAAATTTCGTTTGTTGGGAAAAGCTATCGAAACGGACGTAGGAACAGCAATTCACGTCGTAAAAGCTATTACTTTATTGCATAATGTGATTATTGATATCGAAGAAAATTCACCCCAAACTGTTTCTCCAACACTTGAATTATCTGATTTGGACAATATAGGACTTTCTCGTAACAACAAACGACCAACCGGTGCAGCGTTAAATATTCGAGAGAATTTTTGTCGGTTTTATTATTCGAACCAATTTTTATTAATGTTTAAAATAATACATTACTTTTTATTCTCTTTTTACTGTATCAATTATTTTATATCTATTATCATATTATTATTATATCTAATCTATATCTACATCAAAAAATACCACTAATATTGTATTCGAATTTGTAAACCAGAGACAGAAATTCGGTTCAGTTTTAAACAAGTTTTATTGCGGCACTTTGAATCTTCTGATTTCAGACACAATACTTAAAATAAAAAATTTGGAGAAATCTTTCAGAACATCACGTTATATGATAGAGAACACAGTTCGGACAAATTTGTGGAATAATTTTGCTGATCGGGAGGAAAACAGATACGAAAGACATTTTACCGAGATAAAATCGAGAAACGTACGTAAACTCCAAATGTTAATTTTGAGAAAAAAGAGATTACCAAACCACGACCTTCGCAACACTGATTGTTAGATTGAAAATATGTCTGACATAGAAATTCCTCAGAATGTTTCGGATGTCCTTAAGCTAGGTCCACACTTTGCAGCGCCGATTAATAATATTAAGAAAACAGGATTGCCTATACCTGATATAATTGCAAATATAGAAGTTGCGATAGAAAGTGAGACCAAATTAATTACGGACGAAATCAGGGCAGCATGTTGTAACATAATAACTAATTGTCGGTCAAAAATTATTAGAAGAACCAATAATGTCAGGTATAAACGCGAAAATCTACCATTTCAAAAAAACTTAGCCATGACAAGACAATTTATAAAAGCAAACCCTCAACAAAAAATATTACGAGCAGATAAAGCGAGTAAAACCGTGGTTATGACTGCATCTGAATATGATACAAATGTGATACTAAAACATATATGGAAATTAGAAATGACCCCACTTCCACCTATCAACGTAAAAATAATGAAATAATAAAAAAATGGGAAAGTAAAAATTACATTTCGCCCACAATCGCGAAAGATCTCATTATTAACAATTCTTTACCACCCAAAATATACGGTCTGCCGAAATTGCACAAAACGGGAATCCCTCTTAGACCTATAGTTTCATGCATTCAGTCTCCTTTCGAAAAGTTGTCCAAATACCTCAAAAATATATTATCAAGAGTATAGCGTACCAAAACGAATTTTATATAAAAGATTCGTGGACTTTCAAAGAAAAAATCAAGAATGTGAGTTCACCTGCAGGTTACATATTAATTTCTTTAGATGTCGTGTCACTATATACAAATGTACGGATAAAAATTGCCTTGAAAACCATAAAGAAAAAAAAGCCTTACAACAATTTACTGACATCCCTATGGAAGAATTTTTAGAGGTGATAAAAATAACTTTGACGTCAACTTATTTTAAATACAATGACACGTTTTTTTAGACAAATTGAAGGTTGTGCTATGGGTGCATCCATTTCAAGCATAGTAGCGCACGTAGTAGGGGAAACCCGTACAAAACCGTATACCGGGGTAAAGCCGTACAGCAGGTCTTTTCACGTCAATCTTTCAAATTTCGCGCGCCTAAGTCGCTCACTGGAGTCGACCAATCAGAGCGTGTTGTCAACAAACTCTAATCACGACAGTGTCGCGCTTTACCAAAATATTGGATTTTATTGTTTTATGGTGGTCCTGATGTAATTTCTATTGAAGTTCAAGCAATTGTTGTAAAGTTTACATGAACTGCAGGTAAGTCGCTCATTAACTATATTAAAAGTTGTCTATTTACACGTAATTTATGATATTTGTACCGGCACATTTATCTTGTTTGTGTAATAGTATGTGGGAAATGTTTACAAAAAACGCCGTGGGTCAATACCGTACGGGGTAAAACCGGCTATATACGATTTTGACCCGAGTGGATAAAACTTTAATGTCCTTGCATTTTGTTTGCAGATGCTACAAAAATGCCACGTAATTACAAAAGGACTACTGATCGACAAAGTTGGGATCCAGATAACATGAAAGCAGCCGTCCAAGCCGTATACGACGGAAGTATGGGATACCTGAAAGCTTCTAAATCATATGAGGTACCAAAGTCCACATTACAAGATAGAGTGAACAAATACAGAGAGAACCATGATCTGAACTCTTCTACAAGCAAGGGTTTAGGACGATTCAAACCGACCTTTACGTTGTCCCAAGAGGAGAGTCTGGTTGAGCATGTTTTGCTCATGGAAAGGCGATTATTTGGGCTCACCTACAAAGATCTTCGCCGCCTAGCGTTTCAGTTCGCAGAAGTAAATAATATTGATCATTCTTTTAATGAGACTTATAAACTGGCAGGAGAAGATTGGTTGGCTGGGTTCATGAAACGGCATCCAGCATTATCACTGCGTGCGGCTGAGCCAACTTCAGTGGCAAGAGCAATGGGATTTAACATGGTTAGTGTTAACACTTTCTTCGATTTGCTTGAGGACTGGTTGACCAATATAAATTTAAGCCGATAAAGATCTTTAACGTAGATGAAACGGGTTTGACTACTGTACCTAAGAAACAAAGCAGAGTGATTGCTTTAAAAGGAAAGAAGCAGGTTGGTCTTGCCAGTTCTACGGAAAGAGGTCAGCTAACTACTGCTGTCATGTGCGTGTCTGCTTCTGGACACTTTGTTCCTCCATTGCTGATTTTTCCACGTGTTCGCATGAAGGCAGAACTTCTTGATGGTGCACCGCCAGGAACGATAGCGATATGTCATCCAAGCGGCTGGATACAGAGTGACATTTTTGTCGAGTGGCTGAATCATTTTATTTCGGCAGTGAAGCCCAATAAACAAGACCCAGTCCTTCTTTTGCTGGATGGACACTCGACACACACACAAAATCTTCCATTGATAGAAAAGGCCAGGGACAATGGTGTGATAATTTTGAGTTTTCCACCTCACTGCACCCACAGATTACAACCGCTGGACGTAAGTATCATGGGTCCATTGAGCACATATTACGCCCAAGAAGTGAATATATGGCTCAGAAATAACCCTGGTAGAGTAGTCACCCAATTTCAGCTAGCTCAACTGTTTGGAGCGGCTTATTTAAAGGCGGCTACGATACATAACGCCGTGTCTGGTTTTAGCAAAACAGGCATCTACCCGGCGAACAGGAATGTATTCAGCGAAACCGATTTTGCCGCGGCTGAAACGACGGAAATTCCATTACATCCAACTGCTGTGCCACTTGATAACTCAATTTCAGCAACACCAATTCTTACTCAGGTGCCACCGACACCAACTGCATCACTCGTCGACCCGGTGCAATCAACTTCTTCTGCGCGATTCTTGACCTCAATGCCATCTACTTCTGCAGCGACGGCACCGTTCACTCCACCTGGGATGAAACCGGGTCAAGAAGTAGTGTCTCCAGCCGATATTATGCCAGTGCCTAGAATAAGCCTGGCCACAAAAAGAACAACCAATCATCGTCGAGGAAAAACAGCTGTCATCACATCCTCTCCATATAAAAATGAGCTGACTAATGTCTCACAAAAGCGGAAACCTAAGCTTAATCTGAAAGTATCTGCTCGAAATAAAAAACAAACAAAAGTTACGAATGATAACACATGCTTGTACTGCCTTGAAGAATACGGTACAAGTCGTGTAGATGAAGGTTGGGTGCAATGTATGGGTTGCAAGGGGTGGGCTCATGAAGGCTGTACAGGCTATAATTCAGCGGAGCTGGATGATTTCATATGCAGAGGATGTATTGCTACATGAGAGATTCGGGGGTAATATCGTATATAGTATACGGTTTTACCCAGGTTTTGGGGCAAAACCGTAAATAGTAGAAGTTTGCTATTTTTCTGTTATTTTTTTTGTGTGTCTTTTTATAAGTAATATGTGTACGTAATTGTGTACCTAGATAGGTATCCTAAAATAAAAATGTTAATTTGAAACATTTGTGTTTAAAATGAACGTTCTACAGATCTAAATCCTTAGCTATACGGCCTTGCCCCGGTCTCCCCT
This sequence comes from Novius pumilus, assembly GCA_020654155.1. Lineage (NCBI taxonomy): Eukaryota > Metazoa > Arthropoda > Insecta > Coleoptera > Coccinellidae > Novius > Novius pumilus. The sequence continues at coordinate 779,113 of JAIFOV010000011.1, read as the reverse complement.
ATTAGAAGATTTGGAAAACGAAGTAATCCCAAAGTTAAATTTCAACATTCCATTTTTTTACAGATACGTTGATGATTGCATTACTGCAATTCCGAATAACAAAATAGAATATACAGGATGTCCGGGAAAATGTGGGAGATCTCTCGGATTCAGATAGAACATTGAAAAATAAGATGACAAGTTCCCATAAATTTTTTTCTTAGCACCCCTCCCTAAGGAGGTACGGCCTCCTAAAGTACTCCACTGGTAATCAATTTTTCTTGAATAACTTTTAAACTACTTAATATAATTTAATGAAAATTTAATACCATGAACAGTAGTGAGGACCTCTTAAAATACTGCCCTTAAAACATAATTAGCTTGTTTAGTTTTTCAGGGGCGGACTAGGTTGTACATTTTATTGCTTACATTTTTAACACCCTGTATGATAAGGAGTTTGAAAAAAATAAATTTGAATACTTTGAACATTGAGCTAAAGAAAAGGTACTCTTCTTCATTCTCGATAAAATCAACCGTTTTCGAGAAAAAAAATTAAAAGAATTAATGATTCATTTTTATTAACCTTCAAGCGGGCGCGCGTAGTCGAATCGACCGCGCTTAGTACATTTTCGTTCATATTATTATTACTACCCATCACATGTGTTTCTCATTTCTAGTAGCCTGTCGCTATGTAATTGGGAACATAATAAAGAATAAACCGCCGCACGAGGCGCTCCCCCCACTTCACAAATTGCGGTTGTTTCAGTTCCGGCGCAGTCGTCGAAAAGACTACACGCGCGTGTCGTTGAAAAGGTTACGCGCGAGGCTCAACGCGACATACACTTGTGCACGCTTGTAATGGTTCTTTGGCCGTTATTCAATATTATAAAATAAAGTTTGGATTTTTTTATATAACATGAGTCGTGGGCGGTTAACACGAAGTGCAATCGAGGATTTACTAAGAGAAGACGAAGAAGAGAGTGAATCAGAGCTCAGCGACCATGGCTCTGAAACTTCCGATCACAGCATTGCAGACGAACCTCCCTCTGCTGAGGAATCAAACTGCTCGGGCTCAGAAGAGGATGATTTGCCACTGTCAGAAATAAATCGCTATTTTACAGGGCGCGATAAAGTAACAAAATGGCGAAAATCGAACAATAACAGAGTAAGGCGTCAAGTGCAAAATATTCTTACGGAAGATGCGGGTATCCGAAGAAATGGTATGGGAGTAACGACATTTACGGAAGCCTGGAGTTTATTCATTTCCGAGAATATTATTGAAAAAGTTGTTACATGTACCAACCAATTTATTCAAAGAAAAAAGCCGTCGTATAACCGAATACGTGACTGTAAACCAACAGATGCGGTGGAAATTCGAGCACTTCTTGGATTGTTGTACATAGCGGGATCCTTGAAGACATCACACGCCAATTTGGAAGATTTATTTTCAAGTGATGGGACAGGTATACCTATTTTTCCCACTACTATGTCAGTAAAAAGAGTAAAATTTCTACTGAACTCATTACGGTTTGATGATGCTACTACACGACAAACTCGTCGTACTTTAGACAAAGCTGCGCCAATAAGAGAAGTTTTAGATATGTTTGTACAAAACTGTCTCTCGCCATATTCAGTGGGAGAAAACGTTGTAATCGACGAGATGATGGTTGGCTTTCGAGGCAACTGTCCTTTCCGACAGTACATGAAATCAAAGCCTGACAAATACGGAATCAAACTTTATCCACTAGTGGATTCTGTTACGTTTTACGTCCTAAATATTGAACTTTATGCTGGCAAGCAGCCTGAAGGCCCATATCAGTTGAGTAATGCTGCGGCAGACGTGGTGAAGAGGCTAATTACACCGATTTCTGGCACTGGAAGAAACCTCACCATTGACAATTGGTATTCGAGTGTGACGTTGATGACCGATTTGGCCAAGAATCATAAAATTTCTGTGGTGGGTACCATGCGTAAAAATAAGAAAGAAATACCTCCTGCTTTATAGATAAAAACCGACCTGAATATTCAAGTCAATTTGGATTTTCAGATACAGCTATACTCGTGTCTTACGTGCCTAAAAGAAAAGATCTGTCGTTCTTATATCATCACTTCATTCTGCTGCAGAAATTGATGAAAGTACAAATGAAAAGCGCAAACCCAGCATCGTTACTTTTACAATAAAACAAAGGGGGTGTCGATGAAGTCGATAAAAAGCAAAAATGTATTCAGTTTCAAGGAAGAACAATAGATGGCCATTGACACTCTTCTTTCGTCTCCTGGATATTGCAGGAATAAATAGCATGGTGATATTGAGGGCCAATAATGTGGTTATACGGAAAAGGCGGATGTATTTACGAGCATTAGGCACTGAATTGACAAAAGAATATGTCCAAAGAAGATCAACGATGTTAGGCCTTCCAAGAAAACTAAAAGAAACATAAGGGAGCATTTGAATATGGAGGATAGTGCTGCTGAAACAAAAGCAAGTACTTCTGGCACATGCAGAGCAACCTGTAAAATATGTCCAGCCAAAAAGGAGGCAATCAAAACGCAATGCGAGTTATGTATGAAAAATATTTGTAGAAGTCATACAACATTTATTTGCAATGAATGTTATATGATCGAAGAAACTGATTCTAATGAAAACTAAACCATCATTTTTATTCCTAATACGTAGTTTTCATTATTAAACAAGGTATATAAACTAGACTTAGATAAACAAAAGGGGTTTCTGTTCCTAATTTTTGATTTGATTTCTATAATGTTTAAGTTGTGTTAATTAATCTAATAATTGTTTGCTTTTCATGAATATAATTACCTTTTTTTTGACAAACTACGATTTAAAGACAATGATAATAAATCTGAGTACAAATAAATAAATAAATATGGAATAATTAGTGATTTACTTCCCTTATTAATCCCATAGGTCTTTTCGGTTACGCGCGCCCGCTCCCGTTATAAATGACTACGCGCCCGCTTGAAGGTTAAGAAGAAATTGTCATCAGTATTAAAAAACGCACTGTTTTTATAAACGTTGCTATGGTACCTATGAAATAGTTAAATATCTTGCATTGACATTTTAAATGTTGGCACGTTGATAATTTATTGAAGTGTGAATATCTTGGTAAATTTGATTCGATAATGGGATACACATTTAGTGATTATGCAGATATGCATCTTATGTACGGTCTTGCATCTTGCAATGCTTATGAAGCAAGAAGGTTGTATGAAGCAAGATATCCTTATCGCAATATTCCAAATGAGAAAACATTTCAGCGACTGGACCAACGTCTGAGAGAGTCTGGTGGGCGATTCCCAGTTAATAAGGTAACATTATTGACTTTCTTTAATAATTTTTAGGAAGTTTTGGGAAAAGAAGTATTGATGCTGGTGCCAGAAGAACAGTACGGACGGTGCAATTGGAGGAAAATATTTTGGATACTGTAGCTGATACTCCTTCAATAAGCACTCGGAGATTGGCTGCGCAGCTTGATGTGTCAAAAACAACAATTGCTGAAGTACTTAAAGAGCAGTTGTTATACCCTTATCTCTGCAAAAAGTGCATCAACTACTTCCTGAAGATTTTCCTCGAAGGATTCAGTTTGCAAGCTGGCTGTTAGATCAGCAACGAACAAACCCAAACTTCATTAAGACTATTCTTTTTACCGATGAAGCAGGGTTTTCCAAAAATGGTATTGTTAATTTACATAACTCGCATGTATGGGCTGATGAAAACCCTCATGCCACTATTGTTCATCATTACAAACATCAGTTCCAATCAATTAATGTTTGGGCAGGAATAATCGGCAATTTTTTAATTGGACCATGCGTATTGCCGCCACGATTGAATGGTGAACTTTATTTACAGTTCCTTCAGAACGCTTTTCTGGATGCAATAGAGCATCTGCCACTTGAAACCCGCCAAAGCATGTATTTTATGCATGATGGACCTCACTTTAGCGTTGCTGTACGGGACCATCTGAATAACGTCTATCGAAACCGTTGGATAGGCAGAAGAGGTCCCATTGCCTGGCCTCCACGGTCTCCCGACCTAACGCCAATGGATTTTCACCTGTGGGGTCATCTCAAGGCCTTGGTGTATTCCTCTCCGGTTGATACTAGAGAGGAACTTTTACAGAGAATCACATTTCATTGTGATGCGATAAGGAACAATGCTGGATTGTTGTGGCGAGTACAGCAGTCCTCTATTCGTCGTGCCCGCGAGTGTAGCAGAGTTCACGGAGCACATGTTGAACCCGCTTATGAAGTTTTTAATTGAATATTTCTAATTAGCGTATTTAGGTTCAATCGTTACAAGCTCAGGATTTAGTGTTTGATTTTCGTGTACATTATTTTTTAGTTGGGTTTTTAAATAATTTCTGGAAAAACATGGGTTTATTTTATAAAAATAATTTTTGTTAAGTTGACTTTCTGGGACAAAACTGCATTTTTTTAAATCTGGTAATTTTGTCGGATTAAATAACCCAAACTAAAACGTTTCTGTTCCTTGAATGTCTTTCGTATCACACTTTGCTGCGGACAAAAAAAATTAGAAATTATGGCTTCTCTTTAATAAAAATAAAACATTAATTCTTTTAATTTTTTTTTCTCGAAAACGGTTAATTTTGTCGACAATAAACAAGAGTACCTTTTCTTTAGCTTAATGTTCAAACTATTTAAATTTATTTTTTTTAACTCCTTATCATACAGGGTGTTAAAAATGTAAGCAATAAAATATACAACCTAGTCCGCCCCTGATAAACTAAACAAGCTAATTATGTTTTGAGGGCAGTATTTTGAGAGGCCATTACCACTGTTTATCGTATCAAATTTTCATTAAATTATATTGAGTAGCTTAAAAGTTATTCAAGAAAAATTGCTAACCAGTGGCGTCCTTTAGGAGGCCGTACCTCCGTAGGGAGGGCTGCTAGGAAAAAAATTTATAAGAACTTGCCATCTTATTTTTTAATGCCCTATCTGAATCCGAGAGATCTCCCACATTTTCCCGGAGACCCTGTATACTAGAGAAATTCAACGACTACCACCCCAAATTAACTTTTACCATTGAGACAGAACAGAATAGGACAATAAATTTTCTAGATATGACTTTACATAACAACTAGTTTAACATTGAAACGGAATGATACACAAAGCCCCCTTGGTCTGGCCGTTATTTGAATTACAATTCGCAGCACCATATTTCACAAGCAGTAATTATAGGTTTGGCAGATCGAGCGTTGCTACTGAGTGACCCAAAATATCTAAAATTTGCGACATTAAAAGCTAAAAAATTCTTGTCTCCAACTCATATCCCCGAGAACTGATTGATAAAATTTTCAAATGTAAGTAATAAAAAACTTATTCGTGAACAAAGTACTACCGTAGAAGAAATTCAACAAGTTAACGAGGCACAAGAGAAAAAACGTTACCTCTCCTTACCGTATATACCAAATCTTTCGGAATTCCTTAGCACACTTTTTAGAAAATATAACATCATAACCGGTCACAAGGGGCATAACTTACTGCAGAAAAATTTTACCAAGCTGAAAGTCCCCACATTGAAAAAAACCCGTACGTCGTTGTGAGATAGTTCGTACGGTCCATACGCTTTCAGAACTTACAAATAAACTAAGCGATTTAATATTTCACGAAGTGCAACTACTTATATTCGACTGTTGCCTAGACGGGCAAATACACGAGAACCTAAGCGCCATGTAGTGACTGTGCCGGTGAAGCTGAGTCGTCCTGAAGCTGACCATCATAAGGAACACCACCCTGAGTCGACTACAAAGGTGTCTGTAAGCGGGCTACCAGCGCTTCGTATATTTCAAACACAGCGGTCACCGACGAGGTCGCGCATTACACATCTTTCGAGTACAAACAACCCCCCTTGGCGTCTTACTTACGTCTTTGACGTCACCGACACAACTCGGCGGATAACCACGCCCCCTCAACTTCCGCGAGCTGGGACCCTATGTTTGAATATCACACCGATCGAAATCAATTTTCGCACGGTGTGACGTCGTAAATTGATCAATAAAATTCACCAATAATTGAAAGGTATTTTGGTCACGTGATTGTTATTGTCTGAAGTATCATAACCTATTCCAATATTTTGGTAATTCGAAAGTAATTGAATTTCGTTATTCATTGTTGAATGTAGCCGGATATGTTGTCAACAATTCTCAGATTGTTATTTATTTCCGTTTCATATCATTTTATCATAGATTAGCGCAAAATTTGTGTTCCTGAATATGACCTTTCAAAATTATCGCTCGCAAAACATCGAGCGGAGAACCGCATGCGGAAATTGTATTCCGCACGAAAGTGACGTATCACGAGTTACTAGTTCTGTGATAACATTCTAACCTTAAAGTACACCTCATGGAGTGAGTTTATCGGTTGAAGTTAGTTTGTTGATTGATTTGTGAGAAAAATGGCAAGTGCAGACGAAGTTGCAATGGTAGTGATCGGGGAAATAGTTGATGTAGCTGCAGATTTGGTAGTAGAACAGCGAAGACCCTTTTATGGTCGATTTGATGCATTCGAACTTAGTGATTCGCAATTTGTTGCAATGTTTCGATTACCGAAAAATTTAGTGCGAGATGTTACTACCTTAGTGTCTCCTTATATTCACCAAGGAAATCGACAGTCGGCTATAAGTATTGAGACTAAGGTAAAATGTTTTTGTCATAATCAATTCATCTCACGAAGTATTTTATTCAGGTATTAGCATCCCTTCGATTTCTCGCTAGTGGCAGCTATCAAATAGACACGGCTTCTAACGTACACGTCGCGTTAAGCCAATCGTCCCTTTCAAGGTGTCTCGGTGAAGTGGTAGATGTATTAAATGAACCAATAATTTTCAACCGATTCGTCCATTTCCCCAAAAATATGAAGGAATTGGAGAAAAACCGATCTGGGTAAGTTAAAATTGTATTTAATATGTATAAAAGAATTTGTTATAACAAGTTGTAGATTTCATGAAAAATTCAATTTTCCGGGTGTTATTGGATGCATTGATTGCACCCATGTTGCAATTGTTGCGCCATCTAAAGATGATCCCATTTATAATGAATGTTCCTATGTGAACAGAAAAAATTACCATTCTATAAATGTGCAGTTGGTAAATATTGAAAAATATATTTATTATAAAGGCATATCGTTATTTCATTTATAGGCATGTGATTTCCAAATGAGGATCATAAATGTAAATGCCAAGTATCCCGGCAGCACAAATGATGTCTTCATTTGGAATAACTCCAACATACAAGAAGTGATGATTAAACTCCATGAAAAGTACCCTAATCAATTTTACTTACTAAGTAAAAAGATGATGCATTACGTTTCGAAATTTTTTTATCACTAGTCACTCGCTCTGGGTGACTTATTATAAATATTATAAAAATATTGTAGGAGACTCTGGTTGTCCATTGAGACCATGGCTTTTAACACCTCTGCAAGTTGAACCTCTTCCAAATACACCAGAGGCAGAATATAACCGCCGCCATCGAGTAACTATATGTATCATTGAAAGATGCAATGGTCTCTTAAAAATGAGATTTCGGTGTCTTTTGAAGCACAGAGCACTCCATTACCACCCTGAGAAAGCAGCTCGTATAATTAATGCTTGTGTGGTTCTGCACAATATGTGTATAGAACATAATATACCTTCCCCAGAACCTGAACATGGGGATGAATCAATCGATTTTGGCATGGATTTAGAACATCAAGAAGTCAATACAAATGTAACTTCACGAGTAAATCCCCAACTGCAAGAAGCAAGAACATTTCAAAGGACACTAATAGAAAACTATTTCAATAAAAATGGAGATACTGAAAAAGTTGCTTGCCCCAATGCATTGATTGATTATAATAAGAATATGAATTTTGTGGACAAATTTGATCAAAACTTGAACCTCTATAAAGTTGATCGCAAGTCCAAAAAATGGTGGCACCGTATTTTCTTTACTTTGTAGATGCTTCAGTTGTCAATGCGTTTGTTCTTTATAAAGAACTTAATATGACCCAAATATCCATGAAAGATTTCAGAAGAGAAATTGTAACTCATCTAACAGCTGAAACAATTGTTAAGCAGAATAGGCCGAATTTGCTACCTGCTGTTGTGCCACGTAAAAAGTCGAAACCATTTGTTCCAGTGGAGATACGGACAACTGAGAGCACCCATCAACCCGAAAGAACTACTAGACGTCGCTGCGCAAAATGTAGCACGTCACGAAAACAGACTAGAACTGACTGGATATGTTCAGTTTGTCAAGTGCCTCTTTCCTTAGGAAAAAATAAAACTTGTTTCCAAGATTTTCACAATTCCCTATAAGGACAGTGGTTCAAATTATGTACCACATGTTTTTTTTGGATTTTGGGGTAAACAAAATTGAAAATTCAATTTCTGATTATTGAGAAGACGTTTACTTTTTATTTGTAACCATTTATTTGATTAAAAAATAGTAAAAGTATTTTGCCCCTCTAGGACTTTTCTTTTTCCATAGAATTCCTGCCCCTCAAAGAGTTAAAACATAGCAAATAAGATGCGAATCACCTATTAGATAAAGGACGTAAGATAAAAATTAAAGGCATATCAGAAGGTTTTGTCACCTCTTTAGGTCTGGCGGACATTCCAATCTGTTTCAATCATGAAAGTATTCATCATACATTTCACATAGTCGGGAATGATTTCTGGATACCAGGAGATGGCATATTAGGCCGACATTTTTTCACGAAATATGGCGCGAGTATAAAATATTCTGATTGAACAATGGATATGGCGATAAAAAATAGCACAAAAACGCTTCCAATTTTTTCGGGACTGAATGAAAATCAAATTTGTTTACCGCCGCGATGTGAAGTATTCAGGCAGATTAATAGTCTTAAAAATATCTTACAAAGCGTATTAGTTTTGAATAAGGAAATATCAAAAGGCGTTTTCGTGGCTAGAACAATTTTATCTCCCGCAAACTCGGTAGTTCGAATAATCAATACGACATGTCAATGTGTGATAATTGACGATCCAAAATTAGAAACTGTGGAATTAGATAAATTTGCTATTTACAACGTAGAAGTGGAACAAACGAATAGGGAAGAGTAACTCATGTCCCAATTGAACCAAGAAATCCCTGATTACGTTAAAGATGATATGCGTACACTTTGTAAAGAATACTCTGATATATTCGCATTAAAGACGGACATTTTGACCATGAATAACTTCTATAGGCAGAAATTGAGGTGGACCGGTAAAAAATCAGTATACACGAAGGCTCATCGGACTCCAGTAGCTCAAAAGGAAGAAATTAATAATCAAGTCAAAAAAATGTTAGTTAAAGAATAATATAATAGAACCCTCGGTTTCGGAATTCAATAGTCCCGTATTGTTAGTTCCGAAAAAGTCGGGAACAAGGCAAAAATGGAGGTTGGTAGTCGATTTTAGGAATATTGTCACATAGAAATCGGTTCCCTTAGTAATGGTGAAATGGTGCGCCGAATGCTAGGCCACCAAAGATACATCTCGTTCCACCTTGGGAAAATTCATTCACCTTACCCTACGTGACTTGAAGACGTCCGGCGGATACCAGGAGTTCTGTTACGGACTGAAGCGTACTCTTACGCGGCTCATGTGCCGAAAACCGCAATGTAAACAGAATTCCTGGAAATGTGCGATCACGCCACCGGAAAATCAGGGGAAGGGAACCGAACTTTCCTCGGTACCAAAGAGGTTTCGCTCCGCAGTCCTGTGGTAGATCGTCCCGTATAAAAGATCTCCCTTTACGCGTACCGCCGGTATTTGTAACACTTCAGAAATATTCTAAGTGTCGAAGGCGCGTTATAAGCGATATTTACTTTGTGCTTTGTATTTTAATTCTCGTTTCGTTGTGTTTGTGAAAGTTCCAATGTTGGGAGCTATTGGATGAGGAGTTGTATTTTTGGGGTGAGTCAATATACCACTAAACCCATATATTTGTGTCTTACTCGACGAGCAACGTCACGAATTTACGCTACCCTGAGTGAAAACCCCCGCGCCAACTACGATAAACAGAAATCTAGTTGACAATATAAACAAAGAAATAGTTGTGGATAAATATCCACTTCCACGCATAGATGACATTCTAGATGAATTAGGTAGAGCCCAATGGTTTTCGGTAATCGACTTGTTATCGGGATTTCATCAAGTGGAACTTGACGAAGACTCTAGGGATTTGACATCTTTCAGCGTAGATTCCGGTTCATATAGATTACCATTCGGAGATTAGTTTCCAAATTAGCTTGTACAGCAGTGTCCGTAAACATAGGTCGATACCTACGTCCAGTGCAGTTAGGATTTGCAACTAGAGGAGGCTGTGAAGCTGTAGTTCATACAGCAAGAACTTATATAGGAGAAAACGCTAATATCGGGTGTTTTTTTAGCTGCATGAGAACTTTCGATATTGATAACTATGGTTTGACAGCTAAGAACTGTCAAACTGTTTTGACATTTCTGTTCAGTAAGATTTGGCAATTCATCATGAATCGTTTAACGCCAGAACAACGCTTCCAAATTGTGGAAATTTACTTTGAAAAAAATAAATCTGTTCGCGAAGTTCATAGAGCACTTCGTCCATTCTACGGTCAACATAATCGACCTACTGAGCAAGCAATTCGTGCAGTTATTGATCGTTGTCGCACTAATTTTACTCTTCTTGATTCGAAACCATCAACAAGACAAAGAAATGTGCGTACCGAAGAGAATATTGCTGCTGTAGCGCAAAGTGTCCAAGAAGACGTTACGGTGAATGGTGAAAGCTATCGAGCCATGTTGACTGAATTTTTGTTTCCAAAAATTAATCAGCTAAACATCGACGACATTTGGTTCCAACAAGACGGCGCAACTTGCCATACAGCGCGCTTAACAATCGAGTTATTGCAAAATAAATTTGGTGACAACTTTATTTCCAGAAGTGGTCCTGTTAATTGGCCCCCTCGTTCGTGGGATTTAACGCCTCTTGATTACTTTTTATGGGGCTACGTTAAGTCATTGGTTTATGCCGACAAACCAGCAAGTCTCGAAGCATTGGAAGCCAATATTCAAGCAACCATTGACGAGATACGGCCAGCTTTATTGGAAAAAGTAGTGAAAAATTGGACTGATCGAATGGTCCATGTAACTCGTAGCCGCGGTGGGCATATGCCGGAAATCATTTTCAAAAAATAAATGCCATGAAATTATCTACCAGATTATAATAAAAAAAATTTCATTTCACCAATATTTCAGTCTTGTATTATCATTTAAAGTTCTCAAGCTCTTAAAAAAACACCCGTTACTAACAAAGTATTCCTTCAAATTGATTTTAAGAACGCTTTCAACAGTGTGTATCGAGATGCAATGCTGACATCTGTCAAAGAGAAAACGCCGATTCTTTATGGATATTTCTGGCAAGCTTATTCCAAAGCAACAACTCTATTTTACAACAAATGGATCATTTCCGCAGGTGTTTATCGCCGGCTGGTTATCGTGTTTCGCCGAGCGATCGAGCAGAATGTAAACAACCAGCGTTGCCGACAGTGGGCGAGCGGAAGATGTTTTGGGACGCAGCGTTGCCGGCTCTTGGGGGAAATCCTCAAAGTCCAGGACTGGACTTAGCCGCTGCGTATTTATGGGCGCCTCCACCATCTTTTGGCGGTTCGTTTTAATTCAGGTTATTTCTTTCACGTTTTCTTTTTCTTTCTTCCCCCTTTAAGTTTATTTTGACACTTTTTATTATTATTTCAACCCCCCACCCCCTTTTTTTTTTTTTTTTTCACGCAAACATCGTCGACAGGACTGCCAACCCATCCCAATTCCTACCTTGTGCCATGGTTCGCCAGGGCTCCATGGAGTTTCGCGGCCGCAAGTACGTTGGGAAAGCGAGTCCGCGTACTCAAATTTCCCATCCCTACCCGCACAGGGAAGGAAAACCCTTGAAACCCCGGCCCAAAATGTTACGCGACCCGAGTTGATGGGCGGCTAGGCGGCGGGGTAAGCGTCGTCGAGATCGGAGCCTCGTGGGTACCTGGGTGCCCCAGGAGTAACAGTTAACCCTTACTGGCGTAAGGGACCACTGCGTCAGCGGACCTCTTTTGTTCCCTACTCGTGGGAATAGTATGGATAGAAAGAAAAAAACAATGGGGGGGGAAGACAACGGAAAGCCCGGGGGGGCTGAAACGCGTTCCGCGTCAAAGAAAAGGCGTAGGGGACGAGAAGAACCGGAGCGGGTTGAAAGCAAAGTCGAGAAGGATAGAGGCTCAGACGTTGAGGAGGACCATAGTTCCTCATCCGATGAGGGAAATAGAACCGTAAAGGAGAATGTTAGGGAACAGGTCACTAGCACACCGCGGGGACCGACCCAAGAGACAACCGGAGACTTCTTTAGTAGACTAATAGGAGGAGACGTGATGTCCCCAATAGGAGATGCCGGTGAAAGAAGGGAATCGTTGAATGTATCGGTTGTCGATCTAACATGGGACGAAACAAGTCGAACTTCAAAAAGGAGAAAAAGAATGTATGGGAGAACCGGAGAGTGTGGTGGTCAAAGACGAAAAGGACAAGATACAAGCCATGTTCCGAACGTACAACAGTGTGGTGGATTCATTGCAGAGACGGATCGAGGAATTGTCTGATATGGCGAAGACCACACTCTCAGTGGACCAAATCAGAGAGAAGATCTGGGAGATTAAGTCGTCTGTGACATTGATTAATACTGATCAGATGAAGGAGATGAGGGCTACGTTGAGACCACATCTCAAAGATGGGAGGATGCCTCCTTCAACACGATGGAAATGGGAACACAGACTGTCACCATGGAAGAATTGGAGGAAGAGATTAAGGCTGCGCATATCGAGGCACACCTTGGCGCTGAGTTAGACGAGGCGGGGTTAGAGTTTCTCCTAAAAAAACAGTGGCCGGAGAGGGTATACAAAGCCAAGGTGGACGAGTCTAGGCTCTCAGAAATCGAAGTGGAGGACGACGTTATAGTGCTGGGAACAGCGAAGACGTTAATGGGGAATAGGTTGGTTAGACAACTTATCGGGTCATCCCCCAATGTGCTGAGGTACCTGCGAGGGCAAAACTGAAGACAGGAGAATATCTGGTGCACAAATCGGGTAACAAGGTAGTCATTGGGGGTGAAGAAATTAATGAGAGTAGGGAGGTGTTCTTGGGAATTATTGATGTGGACCCTGAAGTTAGGAATAGGTCGATAGTGGGAGTGTTGAACAAGATAAAGGAAGGAGCTAGTCCAGGAAGGACGATTAGGATAGTTATACTCGAGGAGGTGGATTGGGTGATCCAACGTAAATTACTGGAGTGTGCGCTCCGGGACCATGAGGGGGATACCTACCTCCACGTAAAAATACCGAAGAAGGGTGCCAGTCAGCGAGTATACGAGACGGATGCACTGATGGTTATGTGCAGCGAAGAACGGACTTATGCACAGATGTTATCCACTGTTAAATCGGCGTTCAAGGGCGATGAGGCAGTGAAGGATGAAATTACGAGAATTCGAAGAACAAGAGAAGGTCATCTATTGATGGAAGTGCGGAAGGGCAAGGATGCAGCGAATCATATCTTCAATAAGGTGAACTCGTTGGAGCTTGGGCAGGGTGCGCGGAGGATGGGAGGCTCCGGGGAAAAAATGGCTGCAGCCAATCTGTATGGCATTGACCTGGATATGCAGCAGGATGTAGTCCAGGAGGAAGTGGAAAGGGTGATCAAAAACAAGTACCCGGAGGTGGTGGTATCGGTTAAGGCTCTGAGGCCCATGATGGGGTCGACAGGCGGCTACCCTGATTACCCGGTCGAATGGATGAAAAGGTAGTCGACTTAAAAACGATAAGGGTTGGTCTATCTTTGGTAGATATAAGACCCAGGGTAGACGAATTGAGGTGCATTAGGTGTTGGGAGCCGGGGCACATTGCCTCGACTTGTAAAGGAACAGATAGGTCGAAGTGCTGTAGAAACTGCGGGCTCGTTGGACATTTCGCCCAGGAGTGCCAAGTGCCCCCCCAGTGCCTGGATTGTGGCGAGACTGGCCATAGGACGGCGACGGGTAGATGCAAAAAGAGGTTGGTGGAAGGGCAGGGAGATGTACCCGACGAAAGGTAGCGTTTATTGCAGTTTTTAGATTGTTTTAGAAAGTTTATGTTCGTTGTTCTATTCGCATGTTTTATATTGTTACGTTTGTGTATTTGGGGAGTTTTTATGCACTGTCTGTTCAGGCGCGTCGCTTGGTTGTTCTGGGGGGGTATATTTATAAACATATATGTCTCACGCATCGATAAACGCTAGGGCAAAGGCGGCGGGTAATCTTAGGATACTCCAGACGAATTTGGGGAGATCCAGAATGGCACATGATTTTGCGTTGCTTGCGGCTGAAAGGGATGGGGTTGACATACTTATGGTGTCGGAGCCAAACAAGGCCATTGTTGGGAGAGGTGGGTGGCTAGTGGACAGCAAAGTTGATGTGGCTGTCAAGGTACTGAACCAGAACGTAACGGCCGAGGAATTCCTGACAGGAAGGTGTTTCTTGGGGTTCCGAATTTTGGAGGATCTTTTTCTCGTCGCGGTATACGTATCTCCCAATGTGTCTTTTGATGTGTTTACCGAATTCGCGGACTCGGTATTTGTGGAGGTGGAAAAGAGGAGGAGTTACTGGTGATCGGGGACTTCAATTCTTGGTCGGCCTGGTGGGGATCCCGTATCGGAAATGCCAGAGGCGCTTATATCGAGGACTGGGCCACTCAAACGCGGCTGGCGTGCGTAAACGATGGGTCGCTTACGTTCCGTAGGGGTACTTCCGGTTCTTCGATCGACGTCACCCTGGTATCCGAGGTTATTTTACATAGAATTGCGGGGTGGAATATTAACTTCGAGAATCCGTATACCCATCATGGGCATATTTATGTTGATGTTTCTTCCTGTAACGTGGCGGAGAAGAGGAGGGGAAGACCGGTGTTCTCCTTCCCGATTTTCGTATTTCTCTCGAAAGGAACTGTCGCTCATAACATCCGATAATTTGATGGAAAGGGTGGTCGCGCTCGTGAAGGCTTCGACGCGGGTGGTACCTCTGGGAAAGGGAGCGACAGGGTATTGGTGGGACGAGGAGATGGCGGCCAAGAAAAGGATGTATGATGGGTTGAGGAGGAAAATACACAGGGAATAGGAGGGAAGAGGTGGTGAGCAAGGCGAGGAGGTTAAAGCAGAACTAAAAAAATGGTCAGAAGGGCGAAGAGGGAAAGATGGAGAGAAGTACTGAAAGATCTGGACGAAGACGTGTGGGGTACGGGTTATCGTATAGTGACGAAGAAAATGGGAGTCTTGCCCCGCCGATGCTGCCGGTGAGGAGGAAGATGGCGTTTGTCAGGGGACTGTTTCCGGAGGGCGGATATTGCCCACTGGGGACCGGGTGACGTTGGACCTGAGCTCTCCGCCGAGTTTCTCCTCGAGGAGCTGGGGAAGCTGTGAGGAGAATGAAGAACAGGAAGGCCCCAGGGCCAGATAGGGTGCCGGTAGAGGCGGTGAAGGTGGTTTTGACATGTGTCCTGGAGTATTGTTGGCGGTATTCAACGAGTATCTGACGGATCAGTGCTTTCCGCAAGGGGTAGGAGGCTTCGGTGGTCTTAATACCGAAGCCGGGCAGAGATCCGGCGCTGTCGTCCTCATATCGGCCAATATGCCTCATAAATGTTACGGCGAAGATCTACGAGAGGTTGCTCCTGGGTAGGGTGACGGATGCGATGGAGAAGGCGGGGCTCTCTGAGAGGGCCAACATGGGTTCAGGGAGGAAGGTCCACCATTACGGCCATCAAGAAAGTTTTATCGCTGGTAAGCGACGACAATTATACGTGGGCTGCGATAGTTACTATCGACGTTAAAAACGCCTTCAACACGGCAGATTGGCAGCTGATCGTGGGAGTCTTGGACGGTTGGGCCTGGAGCCTCATGTGATGGCGGCTCTGGAGTCGTATTTCCGGGATCGTGTTGTGTGGGTTGCCCTGGGTGTCGTTTTGATTGTTCAGCAGGAGTTCCACAGGGTTCGGTGCTTGGACCCACCCTGTGGAATCTTCTTTATGATGGAGTTCTCCGGTTGCGGTACCCAACAGGGGTCACCCCGGTGGCGTATGCTGACGACCTTGTTTTGGTGGCGGCGGCGAAAACTAAGACCGAGATGCAGAGTAGGATGGAGCGGTCGTTCCGGATGGTTTTGAATTGGATGAGGAGAACAGGCTGGAGGTTGGGCTGGACAAGACGGAGGTCTGTGTAATGAGGGCTCAGGAAGAATAGAGAGGTAGAGTTTACAATAGAGGGTACAACTGTAAAATCGAGTAAATCTGTAAAGTATCTGGGAGTCACTTTGGATGGTGGTTTGACTTTCGCTAGGCACATAGAGGTGACAGTTGACAAGGCAATGTCTAGTGTGGCCAATCTGACTAGGTTGATGCCCAACTTGCGGGGACCAGGTTACCAGAAGCGAAGAATACTGAGCGGGGTTGTGCACAGCGTCCTCCTGTATGCGGCCCCAATTTGGAAAAACGCGATAAAGAGGGACACACACAAGAACAAAATGGTCGCTTGTCAAAGAAAGATTCTTCTCCGCGTGGTGAGTGCTTATAGAACTGTGTCGGCAGTGAAAGCTCAGGTGGTGGCGGCGGTGCCTCCCATTCAGTTGTTGATTGCGGAGAGGTCGTTCCTGTACACCGTGGGAAACGCAAGGCTGCCGGGGGTAAGACGGATGGCGCGGGCGAGATTGATGAAAAAATGGATAGAGGTGGGGTAAAGAGACTGGATGGACTAGGGAATTGATGGGGATCTGCGTGGATGGTGCGAGTGCTCCTTTCGTGTGACCTCGTACTTTTCACGCAGTTCCTGACGGGGCATGGGTCCTTCGGTACCTATACGAAGAGAATTGGTAAGACGACGACTGATGGGTGTGATAGCTGCGGATCCCCGATAGTCCGCATCATGTTTTACGACTGTGTAAGATGGAACGAGGAGAGAGGGAGGCAATCAGAGAACTGGGAACCCGGGAACTGCCGGCAGTGGCGCAGATTATCCCGACTATGATAGGTAGTCGGGATGCGTGGCGGATTTTATATGGATACGTATGTCGCCTTATGAAGAGGAAGGAAAAGGAGGATAGGGACAGACAAGGATGAAAACATGGGAAAAAAAAAATGATGATGAAATAGTAAAAAAAGGGAAAGAAGAAGAAGAAAAAAAAGAAAGGGGGAAAAAGATAGGACAGAAGAAGGGAAAAAAAGGGAAAAAAAAAGGAAAAAAGAAAGGAAAGGGGGAGAAAATGATTGGGCTGTGGGTTGGGTGGTCACGGATAGAGGGTAAGTGGAGCGGGGGAAGGGAAAAAAAGCGTCGGGGGCTCCATGGCAAGGCCCATTATGGGTCGGCGGGGTCTCTTCTTTAGTAGGGCGCATTATTGCCTGCTCACCTCGAATTGCCGAACAACTAGCGATTCGGGAGGAGGGGGCACGGGGACGTTTATTTGGTATGGCCGGCCTTGCACCACAGCCGGCGAGTCCATCTCGCATGGGGAGCTCACCGGGCCCCATGTGTGCGTAAATGCATTTTACCCCGTCATCAAAAAAAAAAAAAAAAAGCTCTTAAAAAAACACCCGTTACTAACAAAGTATTCCTTCAAATTGATTTTAAGAACGCTTTCAACAGTGTGTATCGAGATGCAATGCTGACATCTGTCAAAGAGAAAACGCCGATTCTTTATGGATATTTCTGGCAAGCTTATTCCAAAGCAACAACTCTATTTTACAACAAATGGACCATTTCGTCAGAGTCTATTCAACAAGGCGATCCGGCAGGACCATTACTTTTCTGCTTGGTTATACATGAAACAATTCTGAAAATGAAGTCTGAACTAGTTATGTTTTATCTTGACGATGGAACATTAACTGGAATTCCTGAAACAGTTTTGGAAGATTTCAAAACACTCATAACGGAGTCTGAAAAGATAGGTGTATACGACGATATAGTGGACTGTATTATCTTGACAAATTTTATTGTTTCTGTGGGAATTTTCTAGGTGAAGTCTTAAAATAATACTCGCCGTTGGATTGATCTGATATAATAGACTCGTTACAAAGCAGAAGGACAAAATGGACGAGTAATACACTCGTTAGCTCAATCTAGTAGGGGATGCCTCCCCACCCCTACGTAGTACTTCCTGAACTACAAATCCCGCGATCTACTTAGGGGTTTACTAACGGTAGAACAGACAGTGATGCCGCGTTGAGCACACATTCTTACATTTCAAACAATAGGTTTATGCATAAATCCTACAAAATGCGAGCTTTTTGACTGTTGTCAACTAGATGAAAATATGAAGACGCAATTCAACTTTGTTTGTCCGGGGATACGATACATGGACAAACTGTCACTACTTGGAGCTCCCATTTCACAAAACTTAATATCTGAATTCTTTTTGAAGAAGCAGGAAGAAGTCAAATTACTATGCTCTCGTTTGCATGAGCTTAAAAACCATCATATTGCATATTACCTGCTGAGAAACTGCTTTGCAGTTCCGAAATTGATGTACCTGCTAAGAGCGACCCCACTGTGGGGCTTTCCAGATTATTTCAAGAACTTCGACCTAGATATCAAGAGCTGCTTAGAATACATATTTAATTGTACACTCCACGCCGACTCTTTATCAACAAGCCACTCTCCCCATACGTAACGGAGGAATCGGTATACGCAAAATTGCGGACTTGTCCCTTCCTGCATTTCTTTCTTCAGTTCATGCGAATGCAAAACTTGTCAATTTGATGATGCAAAATAACTTAGATAAGCTTACATTCGCTGGCGTACAAGAATCTTTACAGGAATGGATTATACGATTTGAAAAAGTCCCTGAAATAAGTTTCGTACAACGATTCTGGGACAAATTTGTAATTGATGAAATATCTTCTTCGTTGCCACTTAAATCAGAAGCAGACAAAACCATTTTTTCTGCTCTGACACGAAAGGAATGAGATGCTTCTTTTATATCGCTATGTCTTGACGAAAGCACTGACGTCACTAAATCTGCACGTTTAGCTCTTTTTGCTCGGTATTGCGTAAAAAACGTCATTAAGGAAGAATTAATTGCAATAAAATCGTTGCTAACAACTACAAAGGGAACAGATATAAGTACCGCAGTTAAAAATTCGCTTGCTGAAAAAAAAATTGATATAAAAAAAATTGTTTCTGTAACAACTGATGGTGCTCCAAGTATGGTGGGTAAAAAAGACGGTTTCATAAGTTTATTCCAAGCTGACGTAGGACATTCGATTCTTGAATTCCATCATTCACCAACAAATCTTGTGTGCTAAGAGTGGTTTAATATCCCTTGATAATGTAATGGCGGTAGTCAACCTTATCTCGCCACAGGCTTTAAACAAGCGAAAATTCGATGCTTTGTTGGACGAAGTCAACTCGGTGTATAATGGCTTACTGATGTATAATAGTGTTCGCTGGTTGAGTCGCGGGAATGTACTTGAAAGATTTGTTGATTGCTTGGAAGAAATCAGACTGTTTTTGCAAAATGAGGGAAAAATTGCACAATACCCACAGTTATTGGACGTTATCTGGCTCTCAAAATTGATGTTTTTTACAGACATATGCCAACATTTAAACACATTAAACGTAAAGCTTCAAGGGACAAACAAAACAATTATTGCCATGATAGATCTCGTTCGGGCTTTTGAGGCAAAACTGCAAGTTTTTAGAAACGATATTATCACAAGAAACTGCAAGTATTTTCCAAACTTGAAAAAATATATGAATCATTTAGATATTCACGAGACAGCAGACAAAAAAAAAATGACTGAAGAATTTATTTCTGTGATCGATTCTTTAATCGAGGAATTTTTAGGGAGATATTCTCAGTTCAAAGAATTGTCGGAAATACTCAAGTTCATTATGTACCCAGATGTGACATCATTTCATAAACTGAACTTCTCTAAATTTGATTGGTTGGAAATTGAAGAATTTGAAATGCAGCTGATTGATTTCCAATCTAGTTCAATATGGATTCAAAAATTTATTGAAACAAGGAAAGAGTTGGAATTAATTGAAACTGAAAGATCGACAAGTAATTTAAGTAAAAATGCTAATAATAAACTTCTGGAAACATGGAATGCGTTACCAGACACATTTAACTGTTTGAAGAAGCTGGCTCATGCTATTTTAACCATGTTTTCATCTACATATGCCTGCGAGTCATTATTTTCAGAGATGAATAACATTAAAAACTCGGTTAGAAACCGTTTGACAGATGAATCTAGTTCAGTATGCATTTTGCTAAAAGTAACATCTTACAACCCTAACATAAATTGTTTGTCATCTAACCTGCAGCAACAGAAGTCACACTAATTTTAGTGAAATTTAATATAAACATACCAAAATGTACCTCTTTTGCTTACTTTATTTAATAAAGAGTTTTGATAGTATTTATAATTATTAATATCCAAATAATCAGACAGTCAAAATTATTTGATGGCACGAGAATGACCCCATTAAACTTTTTTTCAGAAAAAATGGCACGTTGATGCATAAAGGTTCGCCTACCCTGCCATAGACCATTAGTTTATCTCTTTGCCATGAAAGATCCAACGTCTAAATTAACTATTAAGATTCGCTGTAAGATCGTTAATGGAAATCGCATTATAAAAACTAGGCATGTCTCCCAGCTGCTTTTTGGTAAATTTAAAAACTGTAGGATCGTTTTTTTTTGTGAAAAGTTCAAATGATCCTAAAAATTGATCAAATATTGATGACATTAATGAAACTTAGAAGGAATATGCCACATGAAGATCTGGCTATCAGGTTCAATTGTAGTACAGCAACAGTCAGAAATATTATCATGATATGGCTGTATGCCATGCACGAGGCATTGTTTCCATTGTACTGCAGTGTATCTGAATTTCCACATAAAAATATTTACGGCTGTTAGAATAATATTAGAGGAACACGTATGAAAAATTCTGAGCGTCGGAAGTGAATATTTACGGAGATATTAATATTTAAAATTTGCATTAAAACGTACACAAAATTGACGGTATCCATAACTGGGCATGCGTGTATTCTGCCGTTTAGCCGAGTGGAATAGATGTCAAGGATCGGCAACCCACAACGTGCTTCAATCCGCCAGTGGCGGCTCAACCGTCCGGATTGGTTTCTGTTTGTAGAAAAAAATGAATAAGGTAAATTTTTGTCTTCGCGTGTAATGGAAACGTTACCATTCAATCTCGTTTTTATTTCTGATTACAAAACTATCACGATCTTTTTTTGAATGCCTCCCTTATGAAAGTTACGTTTCTTTAAAAAGTTTGCATATCGATTAGAAAAGGTGGATCCGATGGAAGCTCTGCTAGACGCAGTTCGATGCCAGGTATGGCGACTATCGACTTGCTGACTAGTAGGGTAAACTGTCCTTTTCAGGCGAAGGCCTAATGATAACTGACCAAAATAATTTAAATGGATTCTTCGTTTTTTTTTGTTTTTTTTTCTGATTGAAGGTCTGGACAGTGATACTGGCGGCCTACACGTGGTGCTCTCTGTGAATGCTTATAAGCAAGCTAAACGGCCAGACTGTTGAGTATATATTTTTGTGACAAGAATAAATTGATATTAACTTGAACATTTTCACACATTATACTTATGCTATTTCATCTTCGAAATCTATAATGCGTAGACATTTTGTAAATTCTACATGAAATAAAATTTTTTCAAAACTATGTAAATTTCCTTAAATTTCCTCGCAAGTGTTATGGTCTTTGTTTGTATACAGATTTATCACATTGTTGAAGTGAATAATATATTTTTTGTCATTTTCAGTTTCAAGTTGGGTTAGATTTGTCTTAGAATTAGTTAGGTTGGGTTGGGTTAGGTGATATTAAGTTTGCTTTGGGTTAGTTTGGAACAGCATTGTGACTGGAGGGCGGAACACAGAGGGTTTTTAGTGGGTAGGCATCCCAGGGGTTCTAGGTGGGTGGAGGAGAGGCGGACGGTGTGTGAGGCACTTCAAGTGTAGTGCCTTCCACCTCCGCCGGAGATCATTGGGTACATGATTGGTGATAGGAGGAGGTGGGAGCTGATATACCGTTATGTGAACGAGGTGATGAAGAGGAAGGAAACTGAGGATCGTGCGAGAGAGTGGGCGGGGGCAGGCGATGAGATAGTGGATGTGGATGAGGGGGTGGAGGATAAGTGAGTGGCAGGAGTAGAGCAGTTGGTGGTACGTCGGGTTCTGGGTGATGAAATGGGCAGGAATGCTCGGCCACCCAAGCCCAGCAAAGGCGTGCCTGTCTTTCATCGTCCCTAGCTGAACACCTGGTGGGGACGATGAACAGACACGGAGAGTTTTAGTGGGTAAACCGGGTTGACGGGGGCGCCCTGCGCCCATTTAGGAGTAACATCCTGAATGGGGGCGGGGGGTCGTCGTCTTCCAGGGAGTCCCACACTCCCCGATGACACAAAATTCCCGGGGGGTCGTGCGTAAAGCATTTCTCTTCGTTAAAAAAAAAAAGGCATCCTAGGGGTCGTGGTTTGCCTGTAGATAGGGACATGCGGATCCCTGATATAGGCGTCCCGCTTTTTGAGATGGACGAGCTGACTCTGGCTATCGGTAGGGTTAAACCAAACCGAGCTCCCGGTCATGATCACATGACCGGGGAAGCTCTTAAGGTTATGTATGAGCTGGTCCCTGATGCTATGCTGGGTCTTTTCAACTCCTTCTTATCCGAGAGACACTTCCCTTCCCGGTGGAAGGAGGCGATGGTGTTGTTGATTCGGAAGCCGGGCAGGGATGGGGTTGATGCCTCTTCCTTCCGGCCAATTTGCCTCTTAGATGTTATGGGGAAGGTTTACGAGAGGATATTGCTGTCCCGGCTGCAGGAGATTCTTGAGTATCGGCGGGCTATATCGGAGAGACAGTATGGTTTCCGGGAAAGGCGCTCTACGGTGCACGCGGTCCGGGCGGTTGTTGAGGCTGTCGGGGCAGCGAGCGGCGGATGGTGTGCCCTACTTAGTGTGGACATACACAACGCTTTCAATATGGCGGATTGGGGTACCATTATGTCCGAGTTGCGTCGAATTGAGGTGGACAAGTACCTGCTCGATACCCTCGCTTCGTATTTTAGACACCGTACGATCTTGTTGTCTAGAGGCCGTAAGATGACCTGCTCGATGGGAGTCCCGCAGGGGTCGGTTTTGGGCCCCACGCTCTAGAATGTGCTTTATAACGGAGTACTGGAGGCTGAGTATGAGCGTGGGGTGGTGCCCATCGCTTATGCGGATGATCTTGTGCTTGTTGTCCCGGCTGATTCGTTAGATGCTCTAGTAGCACGAGTTGAGGACACTTTTGGTAGAGTGAAATCATGGATCTCTGATGCTCATCTGTGCTTGGCTGAGCATAAATCTGAGGTCTGCATCATTAGGGGCCGTCGCCATCGGACGGCCTTGGAGTTTCGCCTGGGGAACGTTACTTTGCAGCCTGTGCGGTCGTGTAAGTTTCTTGGAGTACACTTCGACAGGAATATGAATTTCGCGTTGCACGTCTCCCGTGCCATCGAGAAGACAAGCGAAAAGACGGAGTCGATATGTAGGCTTTTGCCGAATATCGGGGGTCCCCAGTTTGTGAGAAGGAAAATGCTTAGCGGAGTAGCACAGTGTCCTTCTGTATGCTGCTCCGGCCTGGAGGGACGCTATTAAAGTTAAAAGGAACATAAACCGGTTAATAGCCTGTCAGAGGCGGGTATTGCTCCGGGTAATTAGCGGTTACCGCACAGTGTCGGCTGTGGCAGCCCAGGTGATCGCGGGTGTCCCTCCGATAGGTTTGTTAGTGTCGGAGAGATCATTTTTGTATACGGTAGGTAACGGGCATTTGCCCGGAGTTCGTAGGATGGCGCGCGAGAGGCTTATGAGGGCATGGGTGAAAGACTGGGAGGCACAAAGGGGGTGCACCCGAACATTGGTCGGTAATCTCCGTGATTGGTGTAGGAGTCCCTTCAGGGTCACTTCATACTTTTTTACTCAGTTTTTGACAGGACACGGGTCCTTCCGGACGTACACCCATCGAATCGGGAAGACAGCAGACGATCTTTATAAAGTGTGTAGAGTTCCTGACGACCCTGCTCACGTTTTTTATTCGTGTGGGAGATGGAGTGTGAGGAGAGAAAGGCTGCTTTTGGATTTGCACCCGTCCTCGATTCCTTCAGTTGACGAGTTGGTTGGATTTATGCTGTCGGATGTTGGGCGGTGGCGGACAGTTTACGGATTTGTTTGCGATGTTATGTCGGTGAAGGAGCGCGAGGACAGGGAGGAGGAGAATGGTGGGTCGAGTCGACCAGGGGAGGAGAGTGGTCCGTAGTTTGTGCTGGAGGTGGATGGCACGTTTGAGGAGAGGTCGAAGTTAAGGACAATGAATTGTTCGGCCGACTTGTTCTCGAAATGGACGTGACTGCCCTCCGCTGTCCGTGGTCAAACAACGTATTACGGTCAGCGGTTGGGCACGGAGAGTTTTAGTGGGTATACCGGGGTGGCGGGGGCGCCCTGTGCCCATCGTAGAGTAGTATCTGCGGTGGGGCCGGGGGGCTGTCGAGCCCTTGGGAGTCCCACACTCCCCCCCATTGAGACACAATTCCCGGGGGGTCGTGCGTAAAGCATTTCTCTTCGTTAAAAAAAGACATCCTGGATGGGGGTAGGGGGGTGCTCGTCTTCCGGGGAGTCCCACACTCCCCCGGATGATACAAAATTCCCGGACCCACTGCACTGACCCGGGGGGTCAGTGCGTAATGCATATTCCCTTTCGAAAAAAAAGGTTAGTTTCAGGTTAGGTTTGTTTTAGGTTAGTTTTAGTTTAGGTTAGTATCTCTCGTCGAGAAAGCATCGTTATCTGTTAGAAGGTTTGCTTTGACACATTTGGAAGTGATTTTTCAAAAATAATGGACCCTTAAGGTACAGAAAAACAAGAAAAGGAATAGGAGGTGAGTATGATTTAGCTATCAATCAGAAATTACTATAAATAGTACAGAGTGCAATTATTCATTTCGATGTAGTTTCTGGCGGATATCGAACTAATTCGTGTGAATACTGGCAACCTTGAAGAGAAAGAAGTCATCATCCCCAATTTGAATTACGTGACAGCTAAAAATTCATTGAGATATTGTCTTATGTCAAAAAAAGGGCGCCCGTTTATTCCCGCTAATTAGTTGGTGTTATATAATTCTCCACCAACGGTTTGTCGTTACTTCTGTTCTTACTTTTGTGTTGAACAGATCAAAAAAGCTCTCTCCTCAAAGTGCCTATTTATAATTTAAAAAATACTATTTTGTTTTTAGTGTTGAACGGAGTGTTTTATTATCTAGTCGTCTAGTTTGTGTGTTTAATTAATTACCCAAATTTTATAATAGTTTCTTTTTAATAATAGTTTATTTATTCATTAATTATACTAGCACGATGGATCGTCCAAGAAATTTTAATTTAGTCAAATTAGGAAAGATTTTACAGGACGATGCGACTCTACGTGAATTTTTGGTAAGTATGTCTTTAGTATCGGTCGAAAAAAACTGCAAGTATTGCCGGCGTCCAATGAGGGTGGACCTTTCCAGTAATCCCATCATAGGTGAGTTTAGGTGCCAAAGAAAACACGGTCGCGGTCGCGGAGCTGTAAAGGAGTCTTGTGCCAAAGGCACTTGGTTTGAAAATTGGAAGGTTGGTATAAAGAAGGCGCTGCTTTTAACGTATTGTTTTGTGCAGAAAATGTACGAACAAACAAAAAATGAGTGTTCGATTGACGACGACGATGGATCGCAAATCTCGAAAAACACAATCTCGGACTGGTTCAGCTACTGCCGTGAAGTATGCGCCCTTGCATTAGATCGGGAGTACGCTGAAACAGGGGAACAAATCGGTGGCGAGGGTCACTTGGTGGAGATTGACGAGATGAAATTCGATTGGCGAAAATACCAACGTGGCCGGGTTGTGGAAGGTAGTTGGCTTCTTGGAATGATTGACCGAGATACCAAAGAGCTCCGCATCGAAATCTGCACGAACACTCTTCGTACGTTGATACGCAAACACGTTAAACCGGGTAAGTCGAAGTTGCTTGTCTTCACATGCCGATTATGTTTTTCATTTCATATTAAGACTGCAAAAAAATTCGAATTTAAAAAAAAACATAATTTTCAAAATTTTGTTAACAGGAACAGAAATCAACACCGACGGGTGGAGCGCATACCGTTTCTTGGAAACGGACGGATTTATCCATAATACAGTGAACCATTCCGTCGAATTTGTGGCAAAAGATAGCACGCATACCAACAACATAGAGTCTCAATAGAGACCTTTACGGCACCGTCTGGCTCGCGGAGGGGTAACAAAAGATCAGCTAGCTGATCATTTGTGCGAGTATCTGTGGTTGCGATTGCAGAAAAGGTTTGAAAGGGATCCGTTTGTGAGAATGCTTGAAGATATAGCGTATGTTTAATGAATGACTGTGATTTTGTATATATGTATGTATGTGTGTGTGTTCTATAAATTAATTTTTTTTCAGATTTCAATAGTTTCATTAGACTAATTTGATTTATTCCGTATTTTTAATTTTAGATGTTTTTTATAGTTTTTTCCCACTTTTTTTGGTATAGTAGGGCTTAATAGCGAGACCACCCTAACGGTAAACGAGTCGAGTAAACTACCTCTTGGATGACTTGGAAACGTTTACATGGGTGATTGGTTTGTCTCACTGAACGCCACTGGCCCATACAAACTTCAATATTTGATGAAATATTCCCTCGTCAGATCCATCTAGCGGATAACTAAATCGATCGCATAGAGTTTTAGTATTACAGTTTCCATCTCTTATTTATCCGAATACGGAATACTACACGCATGCGCAGTTATGGATTCCATCAATTATGTGTACGTTTTAATGCAAATTTTAAATATTAATGTCTCCGTAAATATTCACTTTCGACATTTAGGACTTCACATATGTGTTCCTCTAATATTATTCTAACAGCCGTAAATATTTTTAGTTCGAAATTCAGCAGCCGATATACTGCAGTTTTTCCTAAAACATCAATGAGGACGATACCACCAAGAAACCAGGCATGTCTCCCAGCTGCTTTTGGCAAATTTTAAAACCTATAGGATTTTCGTCTGGAAAGTTCAAATGATCCCAAAAATTGATCAAGCGCCCCAGCGGATATTGACGCAATGTGATTTCTGCCCAGTGTTCTGAATGTCAACGTAAAGAACTTCAAGCAAGCGCGTGTAAACGGCGAGAGTAACTCGCATGACCGTAAGGCGTGCGTGAACATTGCGTGCAGCCTGTATCTGATGTTCGCCTTAATCGAACTTTGGATCAGTCGGGGTTAAACCTGATGCTGGGATACAGATGGTAAACGGGACCAAAACAGGCCTTTGAGGTGTCGGCGCTGTTCTCGAAGACGATGAAGTGCTTATCCTTCGAGTCTAGTCGGACAGTCACTAGAACCGAGCCAGGTTGGTGGCCGAGCGACGTTTTACCAGAAAGAACTGCAGGCCTATCCAAGTGCCAATCGCTACGGTTCTATTATCTTTCTACGATCGTTAACGCTTGCGCGTCAGCGATGATGGAAAGCGCTAACTTCGTAGCCAAGTACAAGTGATCGTGTAAAACGCTCGTTCTATCGTGGTGATGGAAAAGTCGTTCGTACTATTCTATGTTAGTCGAAAGGAAATGTCAAAAAATATTCTATGTGTTTAAAAAGTGATGTAAAGTTCCGTTACGTTTTACGCGGGAAAAAACGCTAGAAGACTCAGGACGAAGCAAGGTTGATTATAAATAATGTAAGTAAATATGATTTTCATATATTAAGATTTTTTATGCATATGTATGATATAACACTTGTTTTTGTAGTATGGAAAATCATCGAACAAGAACAAATCCGGAGCAGTTCGATATTTTAATCGATTTTATGGAACGGTAAAATACAAAGTTAATTGTTAAGGAGAATAATATATTTATTTTTAGCCACGGGGATCTATCTAACCCACAACGGGGGAGCCAAGGGCGCATAAAGAGCGACCGGTTGTGGTGTGAACTTACGGGCCTCCTTAATAGCACGGGCGGAGGTACTGTCAGAAGTACCGAGAAGTGGAAGAAGGTGAAATCAAGATCATTTTAACAATCAAATAGTAGCATATAACCCCACCCCTAAATATCTCGGAGTTATCCTTGATAGAACACTCACGTACAAAAATCACCTACAAAATACCGCTGCAAAAATAAGGACAAAGAACAACATCATTCAGAAGCTCGCTGGCTCAACTTGGGGAAACATCTGCTCTAGCTCTGGTCTACTCAGCTGCGGAATATGCTGCTCCTGTGTGGCTAAATAGCGCACACTGTTCAAAAATCGATGTACAACTTAACTCAACTATGCGTGTCATCACAGGTGTAGTAAAAACTACCCCCACACAGTGGCTTCCGGTGTTGTGTAAAGGCGGCGCCACACATGCGGTATTCGCCGAGTAGCGAACGTTCGGAATACCTATTCGGGCACGAATACTAAACAGTTCGCCAACCAACAAATAGTGGTGCCCACACATTCGGTATTTGCCGAACGTGAAGCATTTTGCGGGAACTGCGAATGTATTCGCGATTAGTCGTTTGCTGCCGTTTGCGCAGCTGTCAACATGGAAAGCGATCACGTGGCTATTTGTACGGGCGCTCTAACAATTTTATTTGGTGCATACGCATTAAAAGAAAAGCGAAAAAGGAAACCGCGGAAAAGGAGATTCTGGACTACGACGACTCACAAAAACAGGACTGCTTAAGTATAATTCATTTATAGATCGAAATTTCTAACCTACAAACGAAAAATGGAAGAACAGTTCTGAAGTTCTGAAGCCGAATTCATAATATAATCCAGGAATGATCCCTTCGAGAGAAAAAAAAGTTAACTAACAGACGGTAAAATACTTTGGAAGAAAGAAAAGATAAATTCAAGTGAATTTGATTGCCGGTGGGTGATGGACATTGATGGCAGTGGTTTAATATTGTTTTTTGCAATATTTAGCGAATCATGTGTTCAGATCGGAAAATGGGCTGAAAGAATGTTGTAGATAATCGAAAACTAAACAGTTTTGAATCTGCATATTGTCACATAGAAATCGGTTCCCTTAGTAATGGTGAAATGGTGCGCCGGATGTTAGGCCACCAAAGAAACATGTCGTTCCACCTTGGGAAAATCCATTCACTTTACCCTACATGACTTGAAGCCGTCCGGCGGATACCAGGAGTTCTGTTACGGATTGAAGCATACTCTTACGCGGATCATGTGCCGAAAACCGCAATGAAAACAGAATTCCTGGAAATGTGCCGTCAGGCCACCGGAAAATCAGGGGAAGGGAACCGAACTTTCCTCGGTACCAAAGAGGTTTCGCTCCAGAGTCCTGTGGTAGATCGTCCCGTATAAACGATCTTCCTTTGCGCGTACCGCCGGTAATTGTAATATTTGGAAATTACTCCAAGTAACGACGGGCGCGTTATTAGTGATCTTTATTTTGTATTTTATACTTTAAAATTTCGTTTCATTGTGTTTGTGAACGTTCCAATGTTGGGAGCTATTGGATTAACCTTTTTATTTTTGGGGTGAGTCAATATACCGCTAAATCCATATATTTGTGTTTTACTCGACGAGCATCGTCACGAGTTTACGCTACCCTGAGCGAAAACCCCCGCGCCAACTACGATAAACGGAAATCTAGTTGACACTATGTTGCGGGCTATATAATAATAAAAAGTATTATATCTAATGCGAATTGTCAGTGCTGCCTTGACCGATTATGCACTCAAGAAAAGCTACCACCTTATGCCCTTATCCATAGCAGGCAATATAAAAATAGTAATTTGAAATATCCTTCAAAGTATTTTCTCCTTAAATTTCATAACTTATTTTCTTCCCTTTTCAACTTAATAGTAAAGACGTTAAATTCATTCTCATTCAAAGATAATATTAAGAATCATTTAAATGCTCTACAATTTGAAGATTTGTTCTGTAGTGAACATAATTTTTGGTGCACAAATTTTTAGATTTTACTTGCAACTTCGCGATATTCCGATTTGTCACTTTGGTAAATAAAATATTAAGTGGTAAAGACATACGGCAACATAAATTTGATTACATTACGGTACTGGCGTATAAAAAATATTTAAAAAGAAAAAAATAACAAGTTACGTTCTGTACTATTGCTTTTCACTATTAAAATCAAACAAACGGCATGTTCCTTCACTGACAAAATATGTACCTACTCTTCACAATGACATTAGTATATTTGTTTGATTCATCAGTCTGAATAGACAATTGCGACGACTATTTTATATTTTATGATAATAATTGTTAAATTGTGTATTCTGTTTTTATTTAAACATATAGGGTTGTTTTTTGATAGATGTCATTCATTCAATATAATTAAAGATGAGCATATATAACATCTAAAAAAAATTCATAAATATTCATTGTATATTTCGATTTAAAATTGTGTATTCTAATTCTGTTTGAACATATATTGTACTGTAGGATTTTTATGTATTCAATATAATTGACAATACCTTATATAATATTCCTTTTATTTACAAATTGATCTACATTAGCGCCCCCTAGTGAAGTATCAAAATGCAATAGCCTTCGTTCAAATCCTGTAGAGCCCGTTTTTACCTTTTATATTTATGTGACACCCCAACAGATGGCGCTATCCCGTCAGTTGGATATCTATTTATTTCTTTATCTATGCAGTCGCATACCAACGTTCAGTCGTACATCACAAACGGTCGTACCCTGAGTCGAAAAAATAAATTACAAATCGACGGACGCGGCAGATCATATTTGTATATTTCAATACATTTCATACGTGACAAATTACATAATTTTTCTCGTCCTTCGTCGGAAGGTGGTGTCACAAACGACAAACAAAAAAGTAACTACGGAGCATAGACAAATAAATAAAAGACTGTTTACTTCGTCCTAATGTCATAATGAACGATAGTAGCGCACCAGTGGCGGTATCACGAAAGTACATCTTAGTGTCGACATACGTACACCTACGTACACTAGATTGACGTACTGCGTTTCTTAATTTTTAAGACTTGTGTACACCACGTGTTGTACAGGGTGCGGCATAAAGGTCGGATATTTTTGAAATGGCCAGTACTTTCCCGCTATTGGGTCGACCAACGTGGGGAAGGGGCCATTGTAATCGAGAGGTCTTAGCATTTTATTACCAGTTGAAGTCATGGACCTGTGGACAGTAGAGCATCGCGTTTTTTGCTTACGACAGTTTCGCTCGTAATAACGAGTCCGTCATGTCAGTCCGGCGTGAGTTTCGTCGTCATTTTAATATCCACCGAAATCGGGCTGTTCCCTCTAGAAACACCATTCTTCGTTGGGTTGAAGGACTTCGCACACGAGGTTCATTGATGAGGAAGAGACCACCAGGAGCTCCAAGATCGATTCGAACACCAGAGAACATTGAAAGTGTACGACAAGCACTAATTCGCAGCCTGAGTCGACCAGCTGGCGTGCATGCTGCTGAACTTCGCCTCAGTGATCGATCCGTTAGGCGTATTTTGCATCTAGAGTTGAGGTTTCACCCCTATAAGTTGTCCATTGTGCAACAATTACACCCAGGGGATTATGCACAACGAATGACTTTCACCCGCGAGATAGAAGCACTGAGCACTGAGCGATGAGGCTCACTTCCACCTCAATGGCATGGTGAATCAGCAAAATTGTCGTTATTGAGCTGATGAAAATCCCCGACAATTACACGAACAACCGCTGTATAGCCCAAAAGTTACTGTTTGGTGCGCCATATCCCAAACTTGCATCATCGGCCCTTACTTCTTTGAAAACGACAATGGCATTGTTGTTACGGTCAACTCAGAACACTATGTCGAGATGATAACCCGGCTTCTTACACGTTGAATTTTCCATTGTCATTCGTCAGGTACGTTTTTCCTTCTGTTCGTTTTATTAAATCAATTCCGTATTATATTTCAGTAATATTTATCATTTGTCAATTCTTTGATACTTAGCTTATTTTATTACAACAATTTTTTAAATTCATTTCAATCAATTTCAACATTTGAACAAATTCAATATTCTATCAATATGACATCACGAAAATTGAAATGTTGATACCAGATTGCCATAACACATTTTCTTTTGAAATATCAGAAGGATGTGAGAAACATTTTTTCAAAATTACAAATCATCGTTCTTCTCAGTGGACAAACGCGATAAAATCGATTTACAGCAACTTCAAATTGAGTAGTAGTTATAGGATTTGTGAAGACCACTTTAATCCAAAGAATTTTAGTGATTCATTTAAAAAGAGGTTGATTTCCTTTGCAGTGCCAGATTTTCCAATTAACGTTGTAAATGTTGTAGATTGTCATCACCCTGTTCCAAGTACAAACTTGTTCATTCCTGTACGTCGAGTACATTCATTAGATTCTTCAAGTAATCGACAAGTTATTAACAGGATTAAAAAGAGTCCTAAAAAGAATTTTGTGTATGATATTACTAAAAGTCAAAAACATCAAATTATAACTTTGAAAAAAAATCATTTAAAAATCTAAGGATAAGTTCAAAATTGCAGAACGTTTAAGTGAGTCAAAATTGTTTTTGCGTTTGAATCAAGGACTGCGTGAGAACGGTGTACGTTTTATTCAGTCACAATTTACAAATGCGTGCAGAAAAAAACATGGAGAACGTTAGTCAACACAGGATAAAGTTTTTGCCCTCGCACTTTTTAAACGAGGAGCTCGTTTTTATAGATTCCTGTCGAGATTTTTAAGATAACCAAGTAGATCTACTTTGCAGAAAACTTTGTCTTCTTTTTCTTTTGACGTTGGTATAGATTCACATATTTTCGATAAGTTGAGAAAGAGAATCTCAAAAATGCACAAACTTAAAGAATATTGTTGTCTCATGTTTGACGAAATGTCTCTGTCACCAAATTTACATTATGATTCTAGCGTTGATAAAATAATTGGATATGTAGATCTAGGAAAGAATATTGGTAGATTCAACGATCTACCATCTAGTAATCATGTTTTAGTATTTATGTTCGCTGGGCTTTATAAGTCTCAGAAACAGCCAATTGCATATTATTTTACTAGAGATCAAATAAAAATTCTGATTAAAGAAATAATTTCATGTCTTCAAAATATTAGGATAAAAGTAGTTTGTACTGTGTGTGACCAAGGTACTACCAATTCCGCTACAATGAGGCAACTTATTAGTGAATGTCAGAGTGATAGACCTGGCCTTTTTTTTGTGGTCAACGATCAGCAGGTGATAGTTCTGCACGATCCTGCCCATTTGGTGAAAAATACACAAATTCCTTAAAAAAATATAATTTTAAATTTGATAATAATAAATTTGCGAAATGGGAGCATGTAACACAATGTCAGGAATACGATGCTACTAGAAGATTTAAAATGCTTCATAAACTTCGAAATGATCATCTCACTTTGAAACACCCGTCTCAAAAAATGAAAGTTTCAATTGCAGCTAAAACTATGCGTCACACAGTAGCAGCAGCTCTAGAAATTTTAGCTTCGCTTCCATCTTTTCCTTCTTCGGCTATTCATACGGCCGAATTCATTGAGGATATTAATCAGTTATTCGATTCATTCAATTCTGTTTCAGTATCTAGATATGACAGTAAGGAACTTCGACGTTGTGTTGATAAGAAGAGCATACATGTTCAATTTTGGCGTAAAATGTTAGGAAGGATCAATCAATGGCATTTCTTTCATGTTGGATCAGAAATGGAATCTTAATTTCCGAGATGCAAGAATGGTTGGTTATTAACAATTAAAGGCGTGATAATGGTGTGGGAGGAGTGTGAAAAGGCTGGATTCAAATATATGAAAACAAGAGCTGTCAATCAGGATCCACTTGGGAATATATTCAGTCAAATTCGTCAACATTGTAGAGGTCATACAAATCCCAGGACATATCATTTCATTGCAGTCTTAAAGACTAGTATTTTGAATAGTCTTGTTGCACCTCGGAGTAGAGGTTCTAACTGTGAAGATGATGGATTGGATGCTTTAGAAAATTAGAGAGATTTCTTAAGTTCTGATATAAAACATGTACCACATGCTATTTTAAAGTTTTCAGCGAAGCTCAAATAAAGTTGATAAAAGTTCCATGCAGTGTTGGAGATATTAACGATTATGCGCTTTCATATGTTTGTGGTTACTTTATCAAAAAAAAAAAAAATGTTGATATAACTTGTGAAAATTGCATAACTGCACTGCTGAGTCGTGATATTTTGGAATTTCATACATTTACCATGTTCAAAGAATTTTCAGATGAGAAGAGATGCTTACATTATGTATCTGAACAACTTTGTTGTTACGAGGCTCATGTACATGATGTAACATATTTTCTTTTGGAACATTATGGTTTCATCTCTAATATACGCCAGCAAATCATTTTATACATAAATGAACATGTTGAATTCGATTTTTTCAATTGCTTGATTCATTTCTCTCATGTCAGGACTTACCTCAATGAGATTATAACAGATTTGATAATGAAAAAATACTTCAAAAATTTGAATTATAAATGAGATGGAATCATAAAAAGTACAAAGTAGATACGCTTTATACGACAGTTTATAATTTCCTTTTTTCTTCTGCATGTCATGACTTGGGGACATCGTTCTGGAAGAAAGGAAACCCCCATTGAATCCCTGGAACAGTGCGATATATGGATAATTTGACATTAATAAACGCCTCAGTTATCTTCGAAAAGTGCATTTGATTTTGGAACAAACCAAATTTCATATATTCAAATACCGCGCCATACAAATGAGTGTCGACATACGTAAAATAATTGACGGACATACGTCGAAGCTCTATTCGTAATAATATAATTTCATGATACCGCCACCGGATAGCTGCTGTCTTTTACAGTAATTTGTCTATGCTACGGAGTGACTTCGCATTTGAAGAAATTCCGATCCCAAACAACGATACCACCAAGATATAAAAACCAGGCATGTCTCCCAGCTGCTTTTGGAAAAATTTAAAAACTGTAGGATCGTTTATTTCGTGGAAAGTTCAAATGATCCTAAAAATTGACCAAATATTAATGACATTAATGAAACTTAGAAGGAATATGCCACATGAAAATCTGGCCATCAGGTTCAATTGTAGTACAGCAACAGTCAGAAATATTATAATGACATGACTGTATGCCATGCACGAGGCATTGTTTAAAACATTAATGAGAATTCTGCCCGTCGACGAGTAACGCAATCCTTTTATGTACATAGCTGCTTGGTAGCTTCTCCGCTATTGGCACGTGGTACATTGCCGTTTCTCAAGCAGCCAATAGCGATTACTATCATACCGCTCTTTTGAAAGGGCCATTTTCCTTCAGTTTGTGTACCAAACTGCCGACAATCCACAACATTCAGTTAACATACAAATTCAGTCGAAGCAACACTATGACCGGTAAGTTATTTTCACATTTCTCCAGCTTGTTCTTCAAGAAACGAAATTTTCACGTTACAATTTAAACATACCGAATAATAATACTATTTCATTCTTTCAGATAAAAGGAGAAACAACTACTATGTAAGTATAACTACATTTTGTGTATAAAATGAAACTATAAAATTATACTTTGTTACCGACCGCGCCACGCTCAACCATACTTATGTATGCCGTTGTCGCGGGCCCCCCAACTCAATCCGACGGTCGGACCCAACAAATGGTCCCATTGTTTTCCACTCAATATAAATATTGTGCCGGTTGCGAGGAGAATCAGTACACTCTACGAAGGCATGCCGTTCACTTCGTCTCCTGCGACAACCACTACGGTTTCTTCACCACCCTTAGCTCTACTCAGGTCGACTCTCGTCCGTCTCCGCGCCGCACGCCGAGACGCTTCGTACCGCTGCGCTCGCCACGGTCAAAACATGCTTCGCGAGTTAGTGAAAATCGCCAAACCTACAACCAGCTCTCTCCCTGGCTCGACACCAAAATCGCAGAGATCACCGCGCTGTATAACAGCGGTTTGATCTTCCCTAACCGGGACCCGTACAAGCTTTCGCAGTGTTCGGTCTTTCGAGGCCAGCCAGCAGCGATCGCCGCGGGACAAGCGATTGTCGAGCCGTCCATACAACTCCTTACCAGCCCAGTCACCCTAAACATTGTGGAAAAAAACACTAGTGCTCAGTGACCCCGCCCCCGCGACATCCACGAGTGCTGACGTTACTGTCACGTTCCCGACTTGGGTCACGCTCCCGCGACACACACTTGCGACTACGCCCACCGAAGCCCGCCGCCGCGAAACGCGAGTTTTTTTTCAAGTTCGGGTAGAGCACGGTATCAACCGTGTTCAGTTGAGCGTTCAGCGTTCGAGTTCGTTTGGCGCCGTCCAGTTCCTCTTTCGCGCAATCAACGTAGTAGCCGTTAACCAGGGTCAATTGATTCATACCGGGTGAACAACAGCAGGCTTTTCCAAGCCCTACGCCGCAGCGAAGTGTCTCCTCCTGAATCTCTGAGCAGCAAACGTTGGAATTAGAAAAACGATCCGGTGGGTCGTAAAGCATGCCGACTAACCCTAAACCAGGGGAAGCACTTGCCCCCCTAAAAGCGAAAACTAACCAACCAGCTACTATTCCTCCATCCAACAATGCAACACAAGCATCAAACCCATCCAACTCGAAACTCCTCTCAACTAACTTCTTACAAGCCCCAAATGACCGCCTCGAATTTCAAATGGTCACCTATAAGAAAAGAGCAAACAGGTCCACCAAAAACACGCCATCCCCCGAACCCCCAACAGCTCGAAGCACAAGCCCAGCCACTTCAATATCTTCTTCAAACTCTTCCGGATCAAGCACCATTAACCCAGAAAAAGACGTCATCAGGAATATCCCAGCAACATTAACGAACCAAAGAGCACTATACAAACTCCTAAAAACCACAAGTCTTAATTTCTTTCAACTCAAAGTCAACTACAATTACACCGCACTTCTAGAAACAAACTCGTAGTTGCCAAATAATTTTCAAAAAACGCTTCAAAACCTGATAGGATCCCCCTCAAATACTATTGAACCCCTCAGACGTAAAACTAAATTCTCCCTTCTCGACAACCAACATGGGTTTCGGCCCTTCCACTCAACACAGGATCCTCTCCTCCAACTACAAACACATATCACCTCTTCAATCAACGAGGGAAAATGCACCCTAGCAATATTTCTAGATATCGAAAGAGCATTCGATAAAGTCTGGCACGCCGGTCTGATCTACAAAATCCAGAGATTAGGATTCCCTACCTCATTCCAAAGACTAATTCTCTCTTTTCTATCAAACCGCATAATAAAAGTAAAAATAAATTCCACTCTCTCCAACCCTTTCACCCCTCAAGCAGGACTCCCACAAGGCTCTATCCTCTCACCTATTCTCTACCTAATATTCGCTCACGATATACCTACAAAAAACTGCACACACTCAGCATTTTTACACACTCAGCATTTTTTGCAGATGATACGACAGATGAACGGCTGCGATATGCTCCCGCATAGCACAAAAGAAACTGGACAGTATATACCTCTGGACAAAAACCTGGCGAGTCACTCCTAACGCAAACAACCAGGTTATCCTATTCCACCATCATCACATGTCAAGATCTTCCAAATTCTCAAAAGAAAACGTCAACCTGGTGCTCTGGGGTTCCAAACTAGAAATACAAAATAAAATTACCTCTCGGCGTCAAATTTCAGCAACACCTAAACTGGCGACCAGACATCAATTCCATCCTACCGGGTCCGGCACTCGAAGTGTAACCAACTTCAGACCGCTCGCGCAGCTGACGCACGGGCATCAGCTGTCTAGAAATTTGCTAAATGACAGTTCGGAGTGTTGTTTACAAGCATTTTGCCAAAAGTGAACGCGAAAAAAAAATCAGTGATGGATTTCAAACGTAATAGTGTGATTGCTTTATATTTAGCTGGAAAATCACAACCAGCGATTGTTCGTGAGCTCAAACACCTTAAAGTGAATAAAGTTTTTGTTTATCGCACCATAACTCGTTACCATGATACTGGAAGCATCGCAAAACGTCATGGAGGTGGTCATCAAAAGAATGCAACGTCACGTGAGATGGTTCAAAAAGTAAAGAAGAGGCTTGAACGAAATCCCCGACGAAGTGCCAATCAAATGGCAAAAGAACTGAAAATATCCGACCGTAGCATCCGCCGCATACTGAAAAATGATCTGAAAGTCAAGCCTTACAAGATCCAGAAGGCGCATGATTTCACACCGAAGCAGCAACAAGTTAGACTTGAGAGAGCGAAGGATTTGCTTCGTTTGGCCGAAAGCGGTCAATTTCCAAACATTGTGTTTTCTGACGAGAAAATTTTTCCAATTAAGCAATTCGTAAACTCTCAAAACAATAGGGTTTACTTGACCAACCGTTCATACGAGAATTTGAGTCATCGATTGGCCACCAGGAAGCAGCACCCGCCACAGATAATGGTTTGGGCCGCTGTAACCGCAGATGGGCGCTCTCCAATCGTTTTCATCGAGCCTGGCGTCAAGGTAAATGCAACATATTATCGGGAAAGTATTTTGGAGGTTGCTTTGAAGCCGTGGGCAGACAAACATTTCGGTGGCAGACCATGGACGTTTCAGCAGGACTCGGCACCGTCTCACAAAGCTCGAGTGAACCAAGAATGGCTGAAAAACAACGTTCCGAACTTTATAACGTCCACACAATGGCTCTCGAATTCACCAGATGCGAATCCAATGGATTATTCTCTTTGGGCCATTTTGGAGAGCAAGGTCCGAACTAAAAATACACCAGTCTCGAGGCGCTGAAAAAAGTTATTGTCCGCGAATGGGCCAAAATACCTGCAAGTCACATTCCGGCTGCTTGCGATTCGTTTTTTGACCGTCTCAAGGCTATAGTCAAGGCGAAAGGTGAATTCAATTTGTCATTTGGAACTCCCAAGAGTGACACATGTGCAAAATGTGACTCCAATGAAGCAGACCAGGAACATGTTGAAGATGCCAAAGCAGCCGTAGAGGCTATGAAGTCTGATAAAAAAAATGACGTTGTTTACGTTACTGTAGACCTTCAACAAACGATGCCCCTTCCAAAACTGTCAACATCTAAATGTTTTTATTCTAGACAGTTGTGGTTCTATAACTTGGGGATTCATTTTATAGTAGATCACAAAGAAAACGCTTTCTTCGCCACGTGGACGGAAAACTGAAATTTGCACCTCACTGCTTCATTTTTTTGAAACCAAATCTTTTAAAAAAGACCATTTAATTGTTTGGTCTGACTCGTGTGCTGGGCAGAACAAGAATTTTCAAATGATAACACTATACCAATACTTAAAATTAAAAGGTTATTTTAAGACTATCGACCATAAATTCCCGGCAGTTGGTCATAGTTACCTAGACTCAGACAGAGACTTCGGCCGCGTGGAAAAGATCTTGAGAGAGCATGCTACTATAACACATCCAGATGAATACAGAGACTTGCTGGCCCAGTCGTCACGCATCGTGAAAGTTTGCAACATGTCCGGACATTTCAGAAAAATAGAAGACTTATCAAAAACTTTACGACTTGTAAACAGGAAAAAAAACGCTCTAAATGAAACTGTCAAATTTAGAGATGGGGTCAAGTGGCTGCGTATCGAAAAATATGGAGAGTACTTGTACAAGGAAAACTACGATGAATCATGTCCATTCATTGCAGTCGACATCGGTCCAAAAAAAACGCGCCTGCACCTAGTGACATACCGTGTTTAGAAAGGCACATTGGACCCATTAACAATGTTTCCCAAGAAAAGAAAAAAGACATAGCAGCGTTATTACCCTTTGTAAAAGAGGAGCATCGGTATTTCTACGATGAAATCATTGGTATTTAACTTGAAATAACCTACTCATTAAAATTTGTTCACTTTATTGCGTTTTATTTCTTTTAGTAACCTCGTATGACTCAATTAAGGTAGGCTTCATTTTGGAGAACTTTTGGTAAATAGGCTATATCATGTTAACAGCTATACCCATTGCTAGTCACTTATCACCATGCTAGCAAGAAGATTGTATGATAGTGTATGGAAGAAGCTGTCAAGTGACGTAAAACATGGTAAATCGTTAACTAAATAGAAAATATGCATCAGAAAAATATTTCTTAAGTAAATATAAGTGATAATAGGAGATATAAGAAAAATTCGTTGCGCCATAATTGCGCAAATCGAAAAAGTTTCAAAAAAAGTTTGAGGCCATTTTGTCGCAGTACGAAATTGCAATATTGTATTCGTTGGACGAATAACTCTCGCAAATGGCGCCCATGCATACCTACCGGGTCATGATGCCAATATATTCTGTACGCACGGGTCGCGTTCCGTTGTTTCGGTGACGGCGTTTTGACATTTTCTCTTTTTTTTGTTTTTCGAGATGGTTGGGCGAGTGTGAACGAAGGAGAGATTCATGGAATCTATCGTATGGGGATTATTATCGCCTTGTTTCGCTAAAATATTGGTTTGGCGAGTGATTTACGTTTGACCGTACCTCCGTATTATCGTATCGTAGTGGATTGACGGAGGATCGACGACGATTGTTTCGGATTTGTTGGCCACGTGATATCTTATCGTTCGAGGTTATAGATTTCGTTGTGGTAGTCTTCCTCAGGCATTATTTGCCTCCTTTACCGGGGTTGGAATGCCCGACTGATTGGACGAATTGTTCGAACTGCCCAGCAGGACCGTCCTGGAACCGTTGTTTCTACCGTTGTAGTGGAGAGTTTTCGAGTTGGAGAGCGCCTGCGGTCCCGTATCGTACCGTTGACGTATCGTATTTTGTTCGTTGACATCTTACCTTACCGTAGTCACCAAACGATT
Organism: Novius pumilus; assembly: GCA_020654155.1. Classification (NCBI taxonomy): domain Eukaryota; kingdom Metazoa; phylum Arthropoda; class Insecta; order Coleoptera; family Coccinellidae; genus Novius; species Novius pumilus. The sequence continues at coordinate 738,171 of JAIFOV010000011.1, read as the reverse complement.
GGTAAATTGGATTCGCACAATTGATTCGACGCCGGTGGATAACCAGGCATCGTATTATTTTTTTTTTGTTTCAATTTGAATTCATATTTTCCTTCTCGTTGATTTAGTTACTGAATTCCCACTGGAAAAATTGTGAAACCTTTTGGTTTTTTTTTTTCCTAAATAACGGTGATTAATTGTATTTATTTTACTGGTTTTGTAAAGGGGTAACTCTGCAGAGATTCACCGGTACCAGTCCGTTAATTGTTTAATTTGAAGGACGCTCAGTCGATATTCATTAAAGTGACATAAAGACATTGCTTTTGTTTGCTTTAAATTGCGCGAGTTGAAATAGACGTCAACCGACCTTCCGCGGTTACTTTTTTTTGGTCATTAAAAATTCCCACGACCTGAGAGCGGTTGCCCTTATTTTAACGGAGGGTGGCGCCCAATTGAATATCTTAATAAAAGCTCTACGAGCCAACCGTGTTCTCAGCCTAGACGTTAAATTCAATTTCACCGCGACAATTTCTTGCAGAAAAGTGTGATTGCGTTTTAACACCTTCTTCCATCAAACGCCTCAATTAAAAAAAAGGTGAAAATAAAAACTTCTTCAAGACCATTGTCTTTTTTTACATTATATAATCAACTAAACTAGCACTTCCGCAAAATTGTAAAAAAGAAGTAATGAACGAATTAATGAACCAATGAAATGACGTAAATCTAAATCGTAATGAATCGAATGGAAAAGAATTTCACTAAAAGATCTGTACACATTTCAAGGAATTACATGGCATAACACTGTTTTTTATCGGGTGTAATGGCCGTCGTCTGTTGGAATTGCTTCCTAACGTTTCGCTTGCACGAGTCGCAAGCTTCAGAGGTGTCACCATCTCCGATGCACTAATGAAACTATCTCGTCCTGGGTCTTAGGTTGTATTTACACCCATTTGTGTCTGGGCAGCTTGTTGCCCCTGGCGTGTTCATTGACGTGTTCGTTGATGACGTGGAGATTGATGACGTAGAGATTGATGTGGTGGATATTGATGAGGTGGTTATTGATGACGTAGTTATTCTGACGTCAGGCGTCGATTTGGCGTGGCTCTCGTTGATCGGATACGTTGTTGTCTTTTTATTTTAAGCTTGCCACTCGTGCAAGCGAAACGTTAGGAAGCAATTCCAACAGACGACGGCCTTGAACCAATACATCAATTACATGGCAATTGCCAAGCATTTCTCAGAACACGCTAAGTACTCATTATGATACAATTATTCAATGTATAGCAAGTAGTTTGTTTATAATGAAATATACTGTGAGTACATAATTGAAGTGTGACAAAACACACATATTTTGCAACCCGTTTATTATGACTCCGCCTATATTGACCAACCGGTTATTATGACGTAATTGCACTACGAAGTTTGGTTTTCAAATAAAATTCTTTATAAAAAAGTAAGATATAATGACTTCCCTTACAGTGACATGTCGCTTATTATGATCCATTTTCGATAAATTATGTCCGCTTATAATGACCGACATGATTCTTTACACCTTCGGTAATGTTTGTAATGTTTGTAATGTTTGAACGACGACGTTCGGCACGTGGCTCGTTTCTGTTTCGTATCTCAGTGAGTAATTGACGCTTGAGATCACGCATTTTTTTCGTTTGTTATTATTGGAGGAAAAATGTCATCTCAACGACGTATTGAGGAAAAAGGTGCAATAATATGCAGATTAGAAAATGGAGAATCTAACTCATGTCTCGCAAAGGAATTTGGCGTGGGTCATTCGACAATCTCAATGATTTATAAAAACAGGAATCGCATTAAGCAGTCGTTCAATTCAAATGTTCTGAAACCGAAGGGGCTTCGAAAACCACGACAAGAAAATGTTGATCAAGCATTAATTCAGTGGTTTAAAAGCACGAGAAACAAAGGAATACCGGTCAGCGGTCCTATGCTACAGGAAAAGGCAAAATATTTTTGCCGCGCGATTTGGTATTCCCGACTTCAATTGTTCTGCCCGCTGGATCAGTCGTTTTAAAGTTCGACATAACATTGGGACGGGAAAAATTGTTCAACAACAAACTGGTTGACATCTGTGTGGCCGAATTTACGAAGACAATTTTCTGATGATGAGACATTTAACGCGGATGAAACTGGCCTTTTTTACATATTAATGCCAGATAAAACTTTAAAATTTAAAGGTGAAAATTGTAGTGGAGGTAAGTTGTCGAAAGATAGAATAACTGTTATGGTAGCAGCTAATATGGATGGCACAGAGAAAAAGAAATTGCTCATTATTGGAAAGTCACAAAAACCAAGATGTTTTAAAAGTGTCAAATCATTACCTGTCGATTATGCTAACAATCGTAAAGCTTAGATGACGTCAGAACTTTTTGAAAAATGGCTTCCAGATTGGGATCATGATTTGGTGAAGAAGAAGAAAAAGATTTTATCGCTGGTTGATAATTGCCCGGCGCATCCAAATGTTACTGATTTAAAAGTCTATAACACTTGCTTTCCTTCCGCCGAATACAACATCAGTACTAGAGCCAATGGATCAGGGATTAATACGATTACTCAAAACGAATTTTAGAAAGAACCTTGTGCTCAGAATGGTTAATTGTATTGATGCTAATGAAAACAACTCTTCTACAAAAAAAAACGGTACTAGATGCAATTCAGATGATTAATGATGCCTGGAATAAAATGTCACAAAGTACCATTCATAACTGTTTCAAACATGCAGGATTCATTAAAAGCCACGACGGTTTACTTTGTAACAGTCTGGGGCCTGTTGATCATTAAAAGTAGTACCTTCGAGTTGCTCCATGACCAGGACGCGTATGGTACGAGAAACTTTGGAAATGTTTTAATTAAAGCACTGAGTTGGATTGAAATCGGTAACAATTCATTCGGTGCGCATTGATTGACGGTCGGTACGTTTCCCGAAGCGGGAACCATTTCTCCTGCCGCCTCCGAATCAAACGTTTCGCGAATTGGGAAAACTGTAAGTAATAACAATTATTACGATTCGAATCATCGTCTTATTTTCGTACCTCGTGGCTTTCGATCGACGACGAAAATCTTTCCTCGGGAGTCAGGAGGGTTGTATGAACCAACCTCATTAATTATTTTATCAGGGTTCCCGATCAAACTGTGTTGGATCTAAAGAGTACTGAATTTTCGAGTCAGATCTAGAATTTCGTGATCTTCTGATGGATAACGATGTGTGAGCGGATTGATTGATCGACTGGTGGAGGATTTCCGGATCGAGATTGTGGCGGATTGCTTGATCGATTCTATCGACTTCCTGATCCAATTGTCGAAATTTTGGAAGAGAATAATTTGGCGAACCTAAGGGTCAATAAAACGGATTAAAACTACCCTGGTTTTTTTGTCACTCGGACCGTTTTGGCGCTTCATGTAGATAAACGGTCATTTTCTCCCTCATTAGAACTGAGCCAGTCGCCCCCTTTGATTCTCAACGGAACTTGCCGATAGGGTAAAGAGGGGTTACAACCTATTCAAATATCATAACATGAATTTGATGAAAAAGATGACATTCCTTTATCTTTGTGGTCACGAAACCTAAATTCAGATACTTTTATGTGTATTAAATGTAGTACACCAGGCATACACTGGATATTTTGAAATTATATATTTGTTCCAGAGGACTGACGTTAGAGGAAGCACTTGCTATGATCGAAGATAATTCTCTAGATAATGTAAAAGAAGTAGCAATTTTGCCACCTATGAATGCATGCACCGAAGTTTCTTTCAGATGAAGATTCAGGTAACGAAGACTTCATGAGTGTGAATAACTTGCCTGGTTTTCAACTCAAAGCCCAGGCAGAATTACTTGTGGAAAGAAAAAGTATTCCTAAGAGAAAAAAAATTATAAATATCCTCCGTCAATCGCTACTTCAGTTAGAGAAATTGTAGATCGAGATTCAAGTTCCCCTTTAGAATTGTTCTCTTGATATTTCGATGATGAGGTACTCGACTTGATCGTAACCGAAAAGGAAAATAAAAATATACAAATACAGCAACCCCATGCTGTATACGTATACAATAATAATATGGGTGGAGTCGACAGATCCGAACAGAACATAAGTCTCTACCGTGTTTCCATAAGGGGAAAGAAATGGTACTTTCCACTTTTAGCTCACTGCATTGATTTATGTGTACAGAACGCATGACATTTACACCGTGAAGGTGGAGGTAACTTAGTTCAGTTAGCTTTCCGGAGGAGAATAGCTACAGTTTTATTGACGCAAAATAAGCGATCGCAATCATATTCGAAAGGAAGACCGTCAATCAATCAGCGCTACGAGTTGAGGTATGATCGATTAGATCATTTAGTCATACCACAGGTCAAACAAACAAGATGCCGGAACTGCAACTGAAAAAACAACAACTAGATGTCAGAAATGTGATGTCGGTTTACATGTAAAATGTTTTGTTCTATATCACACTAGGTTAAATTGACCCTGTATTGTAGAATCAATTGAATACATTTTACTTATCATCCTTTATTTTCCTATTTCAATTTTTATCTTGTTGGTTTCAGTTTTATGTTTCAGTGCCTCGTATGTACCTAGCGTACTATATTTAGTACAGTGAAATTTTTGTAAGAATGAAATATTTTTTAAAGAAGATTCAGGTTTTGCTGTTAAAATATAATAACAAAACGACGATATATCATTTAAATTATTGCTGTAAAACTTTTAGGCACTCTGGGTTAAAAGCTGCAGAATTATTATCACGATTTGTTCACAACAATATTGAAAATGGTAATTTGACCATAGCGATGTCTTCTATGCACAATAGAATTAGAGACTGTTTTTACAATAAAATGAAAAAACAAAAGCAGACAAAAATTGCAAACTACTTACAGTAAAAAAATACATTTGTGTTATAATGTGTTGATTACGTGCAATTTTGATTTTGACTTAATATATATGTGTACATATATAATTACTATGTTTCTGTATTGAAATACTTAATTACATACGTATTTACATAAAAAAAGTGTTTTACTTCACAAAACGCTTTGTATGACGTCCGCTTATTATGACGTGTTTGTCAATTCCTTCCGATATCATTATAAACGAACTGTACTGTATATGTAAATATACAATATTCCGGAAGAATCTTTTTTCGCCGTTTTTTTAAAGATCTTTTTTTTTCACAATACATCACTATATTTCTGAGCGAGCGATAGGTATAATTATGAAAATATCATACATTCCAACGAAGATTGTCATTTTGTTTAGAAATTCTTTCACAAAAACGAGACGATCCGTTCTCGTACCGAATCAATTCTTCCTACCTAAATTGTTCAATTAATACATAACAATTTTGTGAGTGAAAGTATATTGAAACGTCGCTGTCGTACCTATTGGATTATCAACATGTTTTAATTAAGGCATTTTAAAAAATGTTTTTCGTCAAATCTCTTTTCAGCGAAATATCTCGCCCCTACAGACAGTAGTACACGCCCGCTTCACGTTTGGGTACTTCCAACATCTGGTATTGATAGTGCCAAACGTTGCAGTACGTTGTTGAATACTTTACAACCCTTGTTTCATTGTTCAATTTCCTGATTTTAAAACAATTTTCATCTTCAATAAATTTCACAGAAATTCGACGCAAACTTACATTCAAAGTTGTTGACTCTACCGAAAAATAATTTTCATTAATATACTTCTAAAATAAGAATAAAATGCTATATTGACATATTCCCGATCAATGTCAATAAATGTCCTACAAAAAAAAAGGGTCCAATTCGCTATTATCGCGTTTGATATACTATCGAATTAAAACGTGTTGAATATATTTTCTATTTATGCGCGATTTCCGAATCGTTTTTTGGTGCAGTGGTTGTTGCCTAAGGCAGATATGTGAACGTCTTGCGTTCGAGGCTTGAACATGTAATATTTTTTCAGGTACTTTTATAACCTATTCGTTTGCGTACAAAAAAAATTCACAGCTTCAGTTTTCAGTTTTTTGCGGAAAAACGGTAAAATACGTTGTTTTCATTTTATATTATAAAACTTTTCACAAATACTTTAGGAATTTGGCAGGTGTTTTCTTCTTTACGATGTGGTTCATTTTCTAAATTGGCGATCGCAACTTTTTGTCTTTTTGTGCCAGAAATCGATATTATTTTAGTTGTTAGTAATGATTCCGTTATTGATGGGTGTCTTTTGTCAACACTTTTTGTTGTAGAAAAGAAATTCATTGAGACGTGCAATAGCGGCGCCGAGCAGCCACATTAACTCTTTTGAAATCATGCCGAATTGAATGTGAGCGTCTTTGAGATCGCCGTATTTGAAAATAATATGCTAAAAAGTAAGACAAAACATTGTATTTGTATCATACCGATAAAAATACTTAAAAAAAAAGAAAAAAGTTATACATCCCGGGGATCGAACCACATGCTTACAGAAACCTATTCCGAGCTCTTTACCATTAAGCCACGCCTTAATTATTAATTTCTATGTGGATATGTTACACTTGACGAACACATGAATTATATTTTTTTGTAGGACTAACGCAAAGGACCAAATTCTTTTGTAGGACATTGATTGATTTGAGTCACAATTATCTTAATGTCTCATCCAAGATTGGTGTCCTACTTATATTAATGAAAATGATTCTTCGGTAGAGTCGACAACTTTGACATGTAGGACTGAAAGAATGCCCCAAATAAATTGTAGGACAAAGTGATATTTGGATTTTGCTTATGTTTGGCAAGCTATAAAAAAAAATTCAGCATTATATGTTACAATTTATTTTTTTTCTTTAGTCTACATGTTCGAAGTGGGGGACAGAGGTGATGGACCCATATTTTTTGTAGGACAAATACGATTTCTAATCTCTACTGAAGTTATCTTCGGATTTTGAAAAAAAGAAACCTCTATTAATCGATTTTTTTTCATCACCAACTCGACATCTTTGGCGACTGTTTAGAATGCGAAGGCCCCTTTTGCCAACATTTTCGCAGAGGAAAAATTTGTAGGACTTGATAAAATGAAGCCGCTCAGGAAAAATCAATCTTATATTAATTGTTTGCAAAAAGGGCGACCGTATCCTGGACTATCAGAAATGTGATGTTGGTTTACATGTAAAATGTTTTGTTTTATATCACACTAGGTTAAATTGACCCTGTATTGTACAATCAATTGAATACATTTTACTTATCATCCTTTATTTTCCTATTTCAATTTTTATCTTGTTGGTTTCAGTTTTATGTTTCAGTGCCTCGTATATACCTAGCGTACTATATTTAGTACAGTGAAATTTTTGTAAGAATGAAATATTTTTAAAGAAGATTCAGGTTTTGCTGTTAAAATATAATAACAAAACGACGATATACATTTAAATTATTGCTGTAAAACTTTTAGGCATTCTGGATTAAAAGCTGCAGAATTATTATCACGGTTTGCTCACGGCAATATTGAAAATGGTAATTTGACCATAGCGATGTCTTCTATGCACAATAGAATTAGAGACTGTTTTTACAATAAAATGAAAAAACAAAAGCAGACAAAAATTGCAAACTACTTACAGTAAAAAAATACATTTGTGTTATAATGTGTTGATTACGTGCAATTTTGATTTTGACTTAATATATATGTGTACATATATAATTACTATGTTTCTGTATTGAAATACTTAATTACATACGTATTTACATAAAAAAAGTGTTTTACTTCACAAAACGCTTTGTATGACGTCCGCTTATTATGACGTGTTTGTCAATTCCTTTGAAATACTTGATATCATTATAAACGGACTGTACTGTATATGTAAATATACAATATTCCGGAAGAATCTTTTTTCGCCGTTTTTTTAAAGATCTTTTTTTCTCAATACATCACTATATTTCTGAGCGAGCGATAGGTATAATTATGAAAATATCATACATTCCAACGAAGATTGTCATTTTGTTTAGAAATTCTTTCACAAAAACGAGACGATCCGTTCTCGTACCGAATCAATTCTTCCTACCTAAATTGTTCAATTAATACATAACAATTTATGAGTGAAAGTATATTGAAACGTCGCCGTCGTACCTATTGGATTATCAACATGTTTTAATTAAGGCATTTTAAAAAATGTTTTTCGTCAAATCTCTTTTCAGCGAAATATCTCGCCCCTACAGACAGTAGTACACGCCCGCTTCACGTTTGGGTACTTCCAACATCTGGTATTGATAGTGCCAAACGTTGCAGTACGTTGTTGAATACTTTACAACCCTTGTTTCATTGTTCAATTTCCTGATTTTAAAACAATTTTCATCTTCAATAAATTTCACAGAAATTCGACGCAAACTTACATTCCTACAATCCGATGTTATTTACTTTCCTACGATATGAACGACTTTCATAACGTCTAATACTCGACTGTTACAAAAATAAAACGTTGTAATGGCCTTCTTTGTTTAATATAAAATTGTCTATATTCATTGCAAATACGTTCAATTATTCTATATGTTTGTAAAATTTAGGTGTCATATTATGCTCATCCTCTTTAATGATGCTCAACTTGAATGAAGTATAGACTTGCGATAAGTGCGTCCTCTATATTCCTTGACGAAAACATGTCAACGTAATGTTAACTGCAATGCAGACACTTACGGTCAACTTTAGCAAGTGGATGTACAGAAATAAGAAAGAAGAAAACAGATGGACCGACTATCTTTATCCAAAACTACTCTCATCTAATCTGTCTACTCTACACATATCAATAAATCTGCGTACATATACATACATATAGCAGCCAACTTTGTTTTGTAGCCACTTCAGTATTCGTACTAAATATATTAAGGGCTTGTTTCACAAAGTACAAGTAAAGCTTCAACTAGTTACTTGTAAGATAAGTTAATTGTCAGTTTAAACCTTCCTGTAAAGTGTTGTTGCGTTCCACAAACGAGTTGGGTCGTTTCCGTATGTACCGAGTAACTACTTTGGAGTAGAGCTGGCAACGTCGCTTCTAAACGTCATATTGTTGAAAGTTCTTTTGTTTGAAGTTGCAAGTTCATTTCATATTCGTTGTCGACATTCGCCGGTTGTGTATGCAAGTTAAACGGAATGGAGCAAAAACGTGAAAGAAATGTTAATTTTTCGCGAGAAGAGGTGGACCTTCTTATCGAACTGGTTCTATCAAAAAAGAACGTACTAGAAAATAAAAAAAGTGACGCGGTTACTTAGGCCGAAAAAGAAAGTTGCTGGAAAAAAATTGAAAAGTTCTTTAATAGCAGAAGCGGCGCAACATACCGGACGAGAAAACAACTGAGAGTCAAATACGAAGGCCTTAAAAGGAGTACACGTAAGAAGTGTGCTTCTGTAAGAGCCGAAACGTACCGGACTGGTGGAGGCCCCAATAGTGCCCCAGTTCTCTCCACGGAGGAAGAAAAAATTAAATCGATAATTGGAGTTTTGGTTGATGGAGCAGAGAGTGAATTCGATTGTGATGTTCAACCTGTCGGTAAGTTTTTATCTGTTTCTGTACTGAACTCAGGATGCCGTAAAAATGTTAATTAATACTTTTACAGATCTTATTAAGCCGATTACTTTTATTGGTAGTGCAATACAGAACAATGGGGATGGACTAGGTAAATACATAATTTTTGCCATGAAAATATCATTCATTGTAACCATTTCAGATAACGAAGAAGCACAAAAGAATTTTGATATATCTTTGAATTCTCCTGAGACACCAAATACAAACTCAGTATGTAAGTATGATTGTCGATGAGGGCAAAAGTGAAGGAGAACCTGCGACTAGTCAGTGGTCCCAGTGGAATCCGAAGAGATTGCGGAATAAAAAACATCAAGCGCTATGTAAGTACATAGTTCCATCCATGTACTTATAACATCCCTCTACCTTTCATTATCTTTTCATTCAGAGGTGCTTTGGTGTTTTGAAATCTCGTTTCAGATGCCTTCTCAATGAAAGGAAATTGAGATATGCTCCTGAGAAAGTGGGAAATATTGTAATTGCCTGTTGTGTCCTTCATAATTTATGTATTGCCAATAACATGGAAAATCCCCAATTTGTAAATGACACAACATCTAATGATGTTGCAAACAATGATATGGGAAATGAAAGGAATGATAGCACCAGATATTTGTTAATGAGGAGATATTTTTTTTAATTTCGCTATTAATAAATAAATATGTTCAAACACATAATTCACTGTGTTGTTATTTTAATATCACGAATAGTTAATCATTATATTACAGATATAGTATTGAGAAAATGAAAAATAATACAATAAAGTGAATGGCAACTTAACAGATTTTAAGATAGGAATATATTAAGATAACAATTCTTGAAATACATGTATTGCAAAAAAAATTTCTAATCTAGGAGTAAAAAACATAAAGAATGTGTAGGGGAGGTAGGGGAGGGATGGGCAGTTGGGAGACATGGACACCTCCCTTTTATTCGTATTTGATCATAGATTTTATTTTTTTCTTGATTTAGTAGTTTACTTTACCGACTGGCAACACTGTTCATCCATGGACTATCTGTCATTTCTGTCAGTTGTCAAACACAAACACGTTTGAAGGTTATGCGCTCGTAAAAGTAAATATTTTGTTGTGGTTTCGGCAGGGTTTTGGTTTGAGGAAAGTGCATGAATCTAAAAAAAAATTATTGTAATACAAACTTTGATCAATCCTGAGCCCAAAAATACCACTCTTATCACTGAGAGATGTACCGTTCAAAAATTATAGCCATTTGAAAATTGATGATTTCCGTACATTAATCCTTCATTCGGGTACCGTATCGGGAAGTATCGACAGCGATCGGCACCGATCAGCTGACGGAGAGGTACGCGACAAAGTTCGCATTGATGCCACGCTTAACGGAAAGTCGTTTCTGCTCAGACTATATACCGTATTATAGGGCAGTTATCCTACTAGAATGATCGGAGCCATGATTGTCAGTACATGTTGCAACTGTGTAAGAAAATTGATCACGTCAAATGACTGCGAGTGGTGGTATCTATGTTATCTAATATGACATTACTCGATGGAAACGAGAAATCTTTATTGTTGACCGGATTCAGAATTAAATATTACGTAAAGTGCTAAAGGTCGCGCACCACTTTAGGTTATAAAATATGAGTAAATAAGTAAATTAAATGTACGCAACGGGGAATCTTTAAATTACTAGACGTTTATCTTATATTCATAAATAAAATGGAGCATTCCTAACGCGAATCTCCAAGGAGCGCTACATTGAAAAATGGACCAAAAGTAAAATCGTTAAATAGGAAAGGTGAAATTAATATTAAATGTTCGTTTTGAAATCATTTATTTTTTCATGGTAAGAAAATAATTACCAATTTTACGAGGTTTTACAAGAAATCATACAATTTTATGTCTTAATTGTTTCGTTGTACCGTAAGGTACTTTAATCCTTGTCAATTGTTGGATCTCCTAACACAGTTCAATTATGTAACGACTTCATGTTTGAAAAAAGAAATTACTACGAAAAATTCTTTCCTGTGAGTATTTAGTGATGTTGTGTGTTTCGTTATTATTGTGAAATATGGCTTTTTTCTTGAGGTAAGTGTACTCCTTTTTTTTAACACATTGTCCGTTTAACAGAAAAAAATATATAGCGAAGTATTTTTATGTTCATCAAAATGTCGGCCGATAAAATCAATCAAAGTTTCTCACTTTCGAACAAAACCGTAACAAGTAATAATATGGAATTTTGATACTTTTTTTACATTTCAAATTTTTGATTTTCTATATTACACAAATCAACTGTGCCATATCTTCAAAACATTATAAGAAGTAATTCGCTCAACCTGTTTTTTTTTGCTTTTCAAAAGTGTATGAAGAGCTCGGGGGGAAGATCGATGGAATGATTAAAAAAGAAAAAATAAACGTCGCTCCAAATGTAATGTACAGCAGGAATCTCAATATGCGTTCATAAAATAGATATTCGTTCATTCATTCTGATTTTTTAATATAATTTCATAAATCTGACTGCTTTTGAAAAGAAACGAGACCGCTTAGTGAACTTTATGTTGTTGTAGTATAATCTGCAATTTGGATATTTAATACGGTACGATGATAATACCTTCATTTCATACGAACGTCGAGAGTGAAAAAATATTATAAACATAATCGAATAACCTCAGCCGCCTTCCCTTACAATAAGTCGCTTAGGTGAATAAGCGTTTTTAACGTTTTAGCAGTGCAGCAAGTATTGAATAACACAGTTAAATAATCAGTTATAACTGCCTCTTATGTGGAAAAATGATTTAATCGTTATCCATATACCAACTTAAGAGGTTCAAAATTTATTAATATTCAAAATTTATTAATAATCGACAAAAATGCTCCTGTTCCGTCCCGTGTACCTGCGGCGCATCTGATTTCGGAGCTGAGGAATTACCCGATGCGGCACCGCGTTTATTAGATGGAAAGAGACCGCCTGCACATCTGTACTCAATATATTGCTCTTTACTCATAGCAACAGTGACCACGTTGTGCTTCGCTTCGATACAACACGCTTTCGTTCGCTTTTTTCGCATTTTTAGCATTATTTCTTTGAAAATCTCAAGTTCAGAACTGCAAGTAAGTATACTATCTCATTCATATTGTATATGTATATTGCTTTTTACTCATAGCAACAGTGACCACGTTGTGCTTCGCTTCGATACAACACGCTTTCGTTCGCATTTTTCGCATTATTTCTTTGAAAATCTCAAATTCAGAACTGCGAGTAAGTATATTATCTCATTCATATTGTATATGTATATTGCTTTTTACTCATAGCAACAGTGACCACGTTGTGCTTCGCTTCGATACAACACGCTTTCGTTCGCTTTTTTCGCATTTTTAGCATTATTTCTTTGAAAATCTCAAGTTCAGAACTGCAAGTAAGTATATTATCTCATTCATATTGTATATGTATATTGCTTTTTACTCATAGCAACAGTGACCACGTTGTGCTTCGCTTCGATACAACACGCTTTCGTTCGCTTTTTTCGCATTTTTAGCATTATTTCTTTGAAAATCTCAAGTTCAGAACTGCAAGTAAGTATATTATCTCATTCATATTGTATATTGTTGCATTGATATATTCAATACCATTTTCTGAGATTAATCCGTGAGCCAGCTCTACAAACAACAGAGATCATGAATTGCCCTCAATGCAAATTAGATGGAGACAGCTGCATCTGTGATCATACATCAGGGCCTACTACAAGACAGCAAAGCATTCCATCATCCTCCTCTCAAACACCGGAGACTTCTGGTTTAACCTCTATAGGGAGGGAAACAAGGAAGAAAATGCTCTCACCAACTATACTAGCTGACTTGGAGAAACTATCCAATCCATCATCTGGGAAGACTAAAGGAAAAAACAAGGCAGCAAAGAAATTGCTACTCGGAGATCCCCAACCCGCAAAGGAGGACTCCATTGCATCTTCATCTAATTCAGGTAAGGCTATGCAAGATTCTTCTTCTTTACCTTCCAAGCAGAAGAAATCACTTCTCGGGTCAATGGATCCAAATACTCTCCTTCCTACTCTTAAATCACTCTCTCCATCAGCCAGTGTGGAGTCTAACCCCTTGATGACTGAATCATCAGAGGAAGTTCCCATAGTAGAGAAACCAAAGGTTACTTTTTATGATCCTCGTCCTCCCTCAGCTCTCTCAATCAATGATCCAGAGGAAGACTTATCGGAATATATTCATTAGCAGATAGTTATGCTTCTCATGTACCTTGCGTACAAATAAATAGTTTTTTTAAATTCGATTTCCAAACTGAAAAATATAATTGGCGACGAGGATGGGATGTTGCCAGTCAATTTGAGAAGAAAAGTGCATCAAATAAAAGTGCATCGAGTCAAACCCTCTAAAGACTGTCAGTTTCAACTGTTGAACAAACGAATTTTTCTTTGATTTACCGCCAAATTTGAAACAGTACATCTACAAGAAGAAGTTGATTCAATTTGCTCATTTATTTTAATATTGTGTGGTAAAATATTGCTGTTTAATTGTCGATATATCAAACATGATATTTCAATATTCAAGCTTGCAACGGTCACGATTTATTTGTAAAAAGTTCCAATACATGTATATTGAATATGACTGCATATAAAAAACCATCATAACAAATTAGTTGTTCTAAAACTACACGTACAATATATTTCAAATGTAGCACAGAACTTTTATGTAATATGGAAAACCAAACACCAAAGTATAAAATATTTGCATTCACTGGTAGTATATTTTACGTCTTTTAAAAAATTTAAATTACTCATTTCTTACGCAATTATCTTTTAGCTTTTAAGGGTTTTAAGGTGCTAAATCAAGATCATTTGACACAAAAGTAATTCATGTTTGTAACAAGTTTTATAGAAAACAACTTTGTTCCTATTGGTTTTTCTGATCAATTACTTCATTTCAAAATTATTTCTATAAAAAGCAAGGAATACGAGGATTTTTATTTCTTTATAACTGAAAATTTTTTCCATTATTTAACGTACGAATCTCACAAATATTTTAATAAAAATATTGCCCACTTCTAACTCCTCTCAGTTATTGTAAATTGTTTAATCATGAATTCGTTTCCACTTTATACGATGCAACGTGCATGGGGACCTGACAATCTCCCCAACCGCGACAACGATCGCGATTGGTGCGTCGAACAAGGTTTGCTTCCATCGCAGCCACCAAACTGTCCGACGCACCAACAACCAATGAGGTTGTACTTCAATGGTCAAAGGGGGATTGGTCGGTACCGGTGCACGAAAAATTGGTGCACAAAGCATCGCGCCCTCGCAAAAGATACCTGGCTGGAACATGCCCACCTGAAGCCCTTCCAAATAATCCGTCTGATGTGCTGTTTCGCACATCAGCTGCCAAACATCTTCGTCCACGTTTGGTGCGAGGATCAGGAGACGAGCACTCAGCTAAGCTCTGAGACGCTCATCGCTTGGTAAGACATACCTTATCGTTATTCAACATATTTTAAAATATCTGTTACAGGAATCGTCACTGCCGGGAAATGATCATTGACTATTATCTATCTGCACAATCTCCTACCTCCCTTGGGGGTCCAGGCAAGATTGTGCAGATAGATGAAGCCAAGTTTGGTAGGCGAAAGTACAATCGTGGACGGGTTGTGGAAGGGCATTGGCTGTTGTGATGCTTGTCGTCCCAACAAGAGATGCACCGACATTGCTTGCAGCCATCCAAGAACATGTTGCCCCAGGTAAAACGAAACTTATTTAACTGTTCTTTGAAACCAGTGCATTCAATATTGTATTAATGATAATACAAATATGTAAATGATATAGATAATGAAGATAATGATATGCGGTTTTAGGAACGGAGATTCACACGGACGCTTGGGCGGGGTACCGGATACTCAGTGACCATGGGTACACCCATAAAGTGGTCAACCACAGCGACCTACAACATCGGTTTGTCGGTAAGTTTAGAAACAGTGATTTAAATTTTTTTTTTTAACTTTTTCTTAATGCAGCTGAGGACGGTACCCATACTCAACGGATTGAGGTAACCTGGCGTCCGGCGAAAGATTACTTCCGCCAAAGAAAGGTGCCAACTGATCAGTTTGCTGATCACTTGGTTGAATACCTTTGGAGGCGACATGTTCGTTTGAACAGCGAAGATCCCATGGAGTCCCTGCTGAACGCAGTGCGATCGCAATACGGGGACTTTAGGGCATCTTAAAATGTCCGTTCAAACCCGGACCTAATGATGAATAGTAAGTGAAGCATATCATATGCATATATATATTATATTATGAACAGTTTATTATCGGTCGTGTTATTATTTATTAGATGATATCGGGTATTCGACCAATATACCGGGTGAGTCAGCGGGAACGCCTCGGAGTTTCATAGTTAAACAATACGCATATTCAAGTATCCTATGAACGCAATTTGTGTATGCAGGGTGGGACTACGTTTTGAAAATATTTTACAATATACAGGATGTTCAGGAAAAGTGTGACATACCAAAGTTAGGTTTTTCTTATGGAACACCCTGTATTTGACATCATTTTGGATTTCTCATAAAAATAAAGTCAACTTTCCTGAAGGTTCCTATACCTAACATCAACAGATTTCCAGTAATTTCGATTTTTCTGAAATATTTAGGTTTTCGAAAAATTCAAATTATTCTGAAGTGAATCAAGCTAGAGGAAAAATTTCTTGAACGCTGAATACTCTAGTTCCTCCATCATCATCTAGAAGGAGCACTTAAGCCGAATGATATACAGGGTATTCAAATGATCGTGATCAATTTCAATGACTTTCAAACAATGAAAACTTTCTTATTTTAAATGGGACACCCTTATTTTATTGATGAATTTTGTGGCAAATTTAATAACCTTGCAAAACATATAAAGGTTCCCTATACCTAATCCTCACTGATTTTGAGTTATTATAGTTTATTTAATGCCAAAAGAATTTCAGTGACAATTCTCTGTGCTCCCTACGGCAGACATAGATAGGCATTTTCGATTTGATTATTTGACACATCTATGATCATCGATATGTACGTTTGACGTTGTTACAACATTTTTCAGTTTTAAGTTTCGTGGTTTGCTATTCACTTACAAAAAAACAGTTCGATCAGTTATTCCAATAAAAAAAATGATTCAATATAGCTTAGAGGAAAGAACTGATATGATTTTCATATTAGGTGAATGTCTGCAAAATTGCCTTTTGGCATCAAGAGTATATGTAGAAAGATTTCCAAACAGAAATCATCCAAATAAAAGAGTTTTTCAAAGAGTCTGGGAAAGGTTCAGGAAAACTGGATCAGTTGCCTACGAGAAGAGAGCAGAACAGGAAGCAGTAGTAAATAACGAGGAAACCGAACTGATAGTTTTGGGAGCCGTTGAAGAGAATCAAATACCAGCACAAGGATTATTGCTAGGAAAATGACTTTAGCTAATCAAGTGTTACTCGTATCCTCCGAAAACACAAGTGTCATCCGTATCATTATGCGATGCACCAGAATGTATACGGGAACGATTTTGAACGCAGAATAGAGTTTTGTTTATGGGCATCAGAAAAAATTGGAGAGGGATGATTTCTTTGACTTCGTTTTATTTACAGACGAGTCGACATTCCACAACAATGGAATGGTTAATCGACACAATTTTCATTATTATTCCACCGAAAATCCTCATTTATTCAGATCAGGAGACCATCAAAATAGATGGAGTATAAACGTTTTTGGCGGAATAATAGGCAATCGAGTGATAGGGCCATATTTTCTACCACAAAGCTTGAATTGTAGGGCATTTTTACGATTTCTGAGGAGAAACTTCCTAACACTTATAGAAGATATTCCACTGAATGTAAGGCGGGAAATGTGGTTTCAATTGGATGGTGCTCCTGCACATTTTCATCGGGATGTTAGAACTTATTTAGATACTCATTTCCCTCATAGATGGATCGGAAGGGGAGGACCATGTAATTGGCCAGCAAGATCTCCGGATCTTACACCAATTGATTTCTTCTTGTGGGGCTATGTGAAAGAGGAGGTCTACAAAATACAGCCAACCAACCCCGATGATATGAAGGAAAGAATAAGGAATTCCTTTCGAAGTATCACTCCAGAGATGCTAAGAAATGTGAGGGATTCATTTGAGCAAAGATTGCAACTTTGTATTCAAAATGATGGCAATCAGTTCGAGCATCTGTGATGAATTGTTTTTGATTTACTTATTTCTCATTTTCATCCGGTCATTTCTAATGTTTTAATTGCTAAATTACAATCATTAAATCCATATCATGAATTAAAATCGTAAGATACAAAATATTATGTTTTTTACTCCTGAAAACTTTAAGTTACACAATTATTATCACAAGGGGGATACAAGTATCGAAAAATTTGAGTTACCATCAGTAGATACGTATGGTTAAAAAAGCCTTACGTTATATTCTTGGAAAATTTCATTTTCTCGGATGATTTCACATCCATGTAAGCCAAATTTTTTTAGTTTGCAACAACCTTTAAAAACACACGTCTAATCTAACTGCTCGTTAATAAAATAAAAATGCTTATCTATGTCTGCCGTAGTGAGCACAGAAAATTGTCACTGAAATTCTTTTGGCATTAAATAAACTATAATAACTCAAAATCAGTGAGGATTAGGTATAGGGAACCTTGCAAGGTTATTAAATTTGCCATAAAATTCATCAATAAAATAAGGGGTGTCCAATTTAAAATAAGAAAGTTTTCATTGTTTGAAAGTCATTGAAATTGATCACGATCATTTGAATACCCTGTATATCATTCGGCTTAAGTGCTCCTTCTAGATGATGATGAAGGAACTAGAGTATTCAGCGTTCAAGAAATTTTTCCTCTAGCTTGATTCACTTCAGAATAATTTGAATTTTTCGAAAACCTAAATATTTCAGAAAAATCGAAATTACTGGAAAT
The DNA here is from genome assembly GCA_020654155.1 of Novius pumilus. Classification (NCBI taxonomy): domain Eukaryota; kingdom Metazoa; phylum Arthropoda; class Insecta; order Coleoptera; family Coccinellidae; genus Novius; species Novius pumilus. Next base: position 719,722 of record JAIFOV010000011.1, on the reverse strand, counting down.
CTGTTGATGTTAGGTATAGGGAACCTTCAGGAAAGTTGACTTTATTTTTTATGAGAAATCCAAAAATGATGTCAAATACAGGGTGTTCCATAAGAAAAAACCTAACTTTGGTATGTCACACTTTTCCTGAACATCCTGTATATTGTAAAATATTTTCAAAACGTAGTCCCACCCTGCATACACAAATTGCGTTCATAGGATATTTGAATATGCGTATTTTTTAACTATGAAACTCCGAGGCGTTCCCGCTGACTCACCCGGTATATTATATTATATATGCATATAATGACATTGGCAGCCTTCACGTGGCGCTCTTTTTGAATGGTAAGTAGCATACAAGTTATTTGTTGAAAATACTGAAACATTCAATCAATTAATTCAATCAATTATTTCATAGCAATCCAATGGTCATTCGATGAATTTGGTTACAATTCACACGATGGAAAGTGATTCCGAAGCTGCATCTTATTTCAATACAGCATTGTACACCGCATATACGCATCGCTGGGAAATTCTACAAACGCATGCATGGAAGAAAATTGTTCCGAAACAATTGTCTGCAACAAGATGATCAGCTCGTCACGAACAAGTACAGTACCTCAAAAAGTACTATGATGATACAATTGAAACTTAAATTACCATTTCAGAAGATATCACTGAGAACGCGGTCGCGAGGAGAGAAACAAGAGGACTTCGCATTCAACTTGAATTCCTGCGAAATTCCTAAAAAGTCGGACCATCTTTTTTCACCGAATATACGCATCGCTGAGAAATTCTACAAACGCATGCATGGAAGAAAATTGTTCCCAAACAATTGTTTACAACTTACCTCAAGAAAAAAACCATATTTCACAATAATAACGAAACACACAACATCACTAAATACTCACAGGAAAGAATTTTTCGTAGTAATTTCTTTTTTCAAACATGAAGTCGTTACATAATTGAACTGTGTTAGGAGATCCAACAATTGACAAGGATTAAAGTACCTTACGGTACAACGAAACAATTGAGACATAAAATTGATTTCTTGTAAAACCTCGTAAAATTGGTAATTATTTTCTTACCATGAAAAAATAAATGATTTCAAAACGAACATTTAATATTAATTTCACCTTTCCTATTTAACGATTTTACTTTTGGTCCATTTTTCAATGTAGCGCTCCTTGGAGATTCGCGTTAGGAATGCTCCATTTTATTTATGAATATAAGATAAACGTCTAGTAATTTAAAGATTCCCCGTTGCGTACATTTAATTTCACCCCTTCCTTGTTACTCATATTTTATAACCTAAAGTGGTGCGCGACCTTTAGTACTTTACGTAATATTTCATTCCGAATCCGGTCAACAATAAAGATTTCTTGTTTCCATCGAGTAATGTCATATTAAGGCGGCGCCACACATGCGGTATTCGCCGAGTAGCGAGCGAAAAGTTGACAAACTCCTAGATGTGTAGAAGGGTAGTTTGGTATTCGCCAAGTCGAATGTGCTCGGTGTTCGGTATTCCGAGTCGGTGTCGGTAAGAGCGCCCGCTTCAAAGCGACGGAATATTCGTTCGCAAATGTTCTGAGGACCGTGCCACACATTTGCACGAGCACTTTTCTACCACGCGCGCTGTTTTGATAATATTTATTGGTTATTTTTCTCGCAATGTTCAAACTATCATAATGAAATTTTAAATGTAGATCCATAATAAATGAATGAAACTCAATTATTGTTTTTTATGATTTTCGGAATACAAATATTCTTCATAAAATTTCGCTTGAAAACTCGTTATATATCAATGAACGCAAATTTCCATTTTCATTAAGTCGTCTGCTTCTTGAAAAATATTTAACTATACTTGGAGGTACATTCTGTGTTGAGGGAAATCGTCCCGAATTTGAGAAAGCCGCTTATCTCCTATGGCGATAATCGCCGGAGAAGATGAACACATGTACATCTTCGAAATTCGATTTTTTGCAGAGATGTTGTAAAATTTGAGGTTATTTCGAAAAATATACAGATTCAAAACTGTTTAGTTTTCGATTATCTACAACATTCCTTCAGCCCATTTTTCGATCTGAACACATGATTCGCTAAATATTGCAAAAAACAATATTAAACCACTGCCACCAATGTCCATCACCCACCGGCAATCAAATTCACTTGAATTTATCTTTTCTTTCTTCCAAAGTATTTTACCGTTTGTTAGTTAACTTTTTTTCTCTTGAAGGGATCATTCCTGGATTATATTATGAATTCGGCTTCAGAACTTCAGAACTGTTCTTTCATTTTTCGTTTGTAGGTTAGAAATTTCGATCTATAAATGAATTATACTTATGCAGTCCTATTTTTTGAGTCGTTGTAGTCCAGAATCTCCTTTTCCGTGGTTTCCTTTTTCGCTTTTCTTTTAATGCGTATGCACCAAACAAAATTGTTAGAGCGCTCATACAAATAGCCACGTGATCGCTTTCCATGTTGACAGCTGCGCAAACGGCAACAAACGGCTAATCGCGAATACATTCGCAGTTCCCGCAAAATGCTTCACGTTCGGCAAATACCGAATGTGTGGGCGCCACTATTTGTTGGTTGGCGAACTGTTTAGCATTCGTGCCCGAATATTCCGAACGTTCGCTACTCGGCGAATACCGCATGTGTGGCGCCGCCTTTAGATAACATAGATACCACCACTCGCAGTCATTTTGAAGGGTCGGCCGATAATATTGAAGGCGCCACCCGAAACAAGAAGAAGGATGTAAACGATTCTATGGAACTCCCCGATTGACAGTACGATTATCGGTGCAGAAGCTATTTAAGGGAGGAGAACCATTGTTCTCTCTCTTCTCCCGCTCTCTCTGCTTGTATACGCGTGGTGAATATTCATCTCCCGATGTTGTAACGATAAAAATATAATTTATCTCGTACGGTCCACAGTCTTTTATTAAGGATTACACGTTACCTACAATTTGACGTGATCAATTTTCTTACACAGTTGCAACATGTACTGACAATCATGGCTCCGATCATTCTAGTAGGATAACTGCCCTATAATACGGTATATAGTCTGAGCAGCAACGACTTTCCGTTAAGCGTGGTATCAATGCGAACTTTGTCGCGTACCTCTCCGTCAGCTGATCGGTGCCGATCGCTGTCGATACTTCCCGATACGGTACCCGAATGAAGGATTAATGTACGGAAATCATCAATTTTCAAATGGCTATAATTTTTGAACGGTACATCTCTCACTGATAAGAGTGGTATTTTTGGGCTCAGGATTGATCAAAGTTTGTATTACAATAATTTTTTTTAGTTTCATGCACTTTCCCTAAACCAAAAGACTGCCCTCTGTGTTGAACAGCACCAGATTCAATAGTAAGTTTCATTCAAAATAAGTTTTCTCCCGTATAAATTAAATGTTGAAAACAAGCATTTCAATCAAAGAATGTTTCCTCCACAGACTGTGTTCAGACAAACCGTGCTTCCTCCAGTCAGCCAATGAGAGTTGCTCTTTCTGACCACGTGACTAGCTGACAGCACTATTGTTTACTAACCTCAAAAGTAGTAGTGAAGTGAGATTATCCTTTGCAAGTTGTTGTTCATAAAGGTTTTCTAATTAGTTTATTTATTTAACTTCTTATTTTAATGTTAACATGGAAGAAGTAGTAGACGGTATATTAATTTGGGATTGGAAACAGTGGGACCCGCAAAAGACAGGTAACTGGTGGGAAAAGGAAAGAAGCAAAACGAAAGCGGCATTCAGCACCTTCAGGTAGCAATGTCTACGTTCCATGCAAGCACTCAAGTAAGACTCTTTCTTGTTCTGATATTAGATGATGTGAAAAAACTTCGGGACAAACTGTATAAATTTCCTAACAAACAACGCCAAGATTCCATACTGTCTTCATTAGTTGTAACACAAAACGTTGTTCGGCGTGGGCCTAATAATCCTAACCACAACAAGTCTCGTAAATCAGGATCACAGCATGCCTTTTCGGCTACTTACTATATTGTTAGCAATCAAAGGATTCCGGTATGTAAGAAAAACTTTCTGGCTATTACCAAAATAGGTAGAACAAGGCTATCCAATATTGTTGCTAAAGTGTTTTGTGGAGAGCCTATTGAGGAAAAAAGAGGAGGTGATAGGAAAAGCCACCGAAGTACCGAAAAGAAAAACAAAGTAAGAGATTTTATCTCAAATTTGAAGGCATCAGAAAGTCACTATGGAAGGAATAAATCAAAGCGTTTATACTTGCATTGTAAATTGAATATCAAAAAGTTGCATCAAATTTATAGTTGTTGTCAGGTCAATGATGATGCGTTCAGAGTCAGTTTTGCAATGTTCAGGAGAGTGTTTATAAATGAATTCAACATAGGCTTCAAATCTCCAGCTAGTGATATTTGTCGCACATGTGCTTTACTTGATCACAAAATAAAAACCGTTCCACCAGGGTCTGATGAACGTGTAAATTTGATGACTGAAAAGAGAATCCACAAACTTAGAGCAAATGCGTTTTATTTTTTCATGAAAGAAAAAACAGACGAAACTGTAATCAGTTTATGCTTTGATTTGCAACAAATTCAACAATTGCCAAAAACAAATATCCAAGATGCGTACTATCTAATGCAGTTGAACTTTTACAGCTTTTGCGTTACAAGTTTGGATGGTAAAAGTCCTACTTTCTATACTTGGTCTGAAGAGCAAGCAGGTAAAGGCAGCACTGAAATTTCATCGGCTCTCTATTGTCATCTAACATCTATGAACCTTGAAGAGGTAAAAACCTTGAGATTATTTTTTGATGGCTGTATCGCCCAAAACAAAAACAACATCAACCTCCAAATGCTTTTGCACTTTTTGTACAATTCAAAAGCAAATGTTCAACAGATTCTGCTCTACTTTCCCGTCAGAGGCCACAGCTTTTTACCTGATGACAGAGTATTCGGTAGAGTTGAGAAACTCCTCAGGCAGAATGTTACAATCATATCCAAGGAACAGTAATATGACATGTACAAAAATATTGGTGATGTAAAGGTGTTAGGTATTGATTGGGAACTCTTAAATACCAAATCACTCAATGTGTTGTTCAAAAATCTTCCATACATTTCAGAACTAAAACGGATTGTTCTTGAAAACAACAAGGACTTGTCAAAGTCAAAGGGTTTAAAAACTATAGGTTTGAAGAACTGAATGAACAAGCTGGTGTGAGAGTTCTGAAAAAGGTGATAAGGTTGCCAATGTCAAAATGTAGTTTTGGAACCTCTTCAACTAAGTCATCCCATTTCTGCTGAGAAGAAAAAGATGTTGACAAATTGATGAAGCTGTTATTTGGTGACGAATGGCACAATGTGCCAAATGATTACTTCAAATGGTACAAAAAAATCCTACACAATGAACAAGATGGGAACGAAGACGCAGATGAAGTTTGTGTCTGTTTGGATGAAGATATTGGATCGAGAGTCTAACGAGTTCTCATATTTCAGATAACCTATGACTAAAAAGATAGTTTCTGATTTTTGTGGTTATCTCATTTAGTTAGTACCTATCCTTAAATTTGTCATTTCCTAAAAGTTGTTAATAAACCACTTGTTTTGTGTTTCATGTGAGTTCTAACTTATACCCATTCAAAACATGTTTTATCCAAGTAAGTTGCAATCAATATGTGTTTTCTCCTAAGAGTTCGGTCAAAACATGATTTCTCCAAAATAAAATTGTTTTTTTTTCTTATTATTTCAGGGTTAATATCTAAAATAATTCATAAAAAACTTTCTTTCAGCTTATACAAGCAATAAGAAACACTACTGACGTTAAATGACTTCAAATTATTGTTTTATTAGTATTTTGTCTTTCCTGAACATTTTGATCTGAAGGAGAAATCACGGTTTGAATGTTTGCTCCTCATTTGTTGCATATTAACTATTTGTAAATTTCATCTGTATGTTGGTTTATCCATGTAAATAACTGTTGAAGTAAATTCTAGAGTAGACTTCAAGATTATTAAAGTAAAAACGGACGTTGAACTTTTTACAGATGTTCTATTTATTTTCGTTAACCTGACTACCTATTTCATAGACTACTAAGTTTTTAACAAGAATAAATTAATTAATGTTCTTTGATAGACTTAAAAATACGTTATGAGGATCCTTGTGTGCGTTCGCAACACCAGTTGTGGGAACGGCCCCGGCATGGTGAGACCATCCAAGGTTGACCTTTTTGTACAGAACGAAGCGGCAGCGGATGAGTCACATGGCGATCATTTTGATGAGACGCATTTTATTGGTAGGGCGAAATTTATTGTGGATTTTCCTTTCATCGATTTAATGAAAGCTCACGTTGGCACGTTTCCGGTATATCGAGGATTTCACACTTCTCTTGTTAGTACTGAATCCGACTGGGATCATACGTCACATAATAGTATTCATCATTATCAAGAAGATGGTCGTTCTTTTAGATATCTATATAGATTGTCGGATGTTTCCGTAATAGAAAGAGATGGTCATGACGGTAGTAAATGGGATCAGTATTTCGGTTTAGTATCGGTTCCATTGACGGATGTGCATTACCCTATATGCACTTATAATTATCCCGCCACAGCAAATTCCCGTCACGCGGTCACGATCACTTTACGGAGATTTGTTTATAACAAAATCGCTAAGACTGTGTATATAATTATCGTGCATGGTCGTAATGTGGATACTACTAATGATAATGCGGAATATCGTACGGACGCATTAAGCGTATTCAGCTTAGGAAACGATATGAAGAAAGAAATAAAATCACTTCAAGAAAATTCCACCTGGGAATTGGAGAAGTTACCCATAAAAAAAAAGCAATACCTTGTAAGTGGGTGTACAAGCTGAAGACAAATCAGGATGGGTCCATTGACAAGTATAAAGCTAGATTGGTCATAAAAGGTTATTCGCAACGTAAAGGTGAAGACTATGATCAAACATACAGCCCAGTAGCCAAAGGTGGAACTATAAGGTCATTGATAAGTATTGCAGCCAGCAAAAATATGTCTCTTACTCAGTTTGATGTATGTACAGCTTTTCTCCATGGTAAACTAAATGAAGAAGTCTATATGAAGCAACTTGAGGGTTATGAAGATGGTAGCGACAGAGTCTGCAAACTTCAGCGTAGTCTGTATGGTCTGAAGCAGGCACCAAGGTGTTGGAATCAAAGGTTTAGTGATTTCATCCAAAAACTAAACTTTGCAAAATCCAATGCTGACCCTTGCTTATTCATAAAAAAGAAAGGGGAAGACTTACTGCTACTTGCCCTTTATGTAGATGATGGGTTGTTAGCTTCTACCAATGAAGAAATGAAAAATTCATTTCCAGAGAGTTTACAGAGAGAATTCAGAATCACTGTGAAACCAGCATCATATTTTCTGGGATTGGAAATAGAGAGAGTAGAAGCTGGAATAGTTTTGGTTCATCAGTCTGCCTACACAAAAAAGATCCTGGAAAGATTTGGCATGCAAAATTGTAAACCAGTGTCAACCCCTATTGTCAAAGAAGTTGTCCAATCAGGGAAGGATGATGAGAATAATTTGAACAACACTTTTCCATATAGAGAAGCAGTTGGTGCTCTTATGTACCTGATGACTGGCACTCGACCAGACATTGCTTATGCGGTGAGTGTAGTTTCAAGAAAACTTGAAAATCCTTCCAATTCTGACTGCTCCAAAGCAAAAAGGATATTCCGCTATTTGAGAGGTACAACTAAGCTTGGAATAACCTACAAGCAGGGCGTCACAGATGAGTTGACAACTTTCAGTGATGCAGACCATGGAGGTGATCTTACTATAGGTAGATCGACCACTGGAGTTTTGAGTATGTTTGCAGACGGAGCAGTATCCTGGTATAGTCAACGCCAATCTTCAGTTGCAATTTCAACCACAGAGGCAGAAATAGTTGCTGCTAGCGAAGCTGCTAAAGAAACTGTTTGGCTCAAACGTTTGTTTGGAGAAATCGTAAATTTGAAGTCAGTTCCAACGTTGTTGGTCGACAACGAAGCTGCAATAAAGTTAACACAAAATCCAGAATATCACCGTCGCACGAAGCATTTTCATATTCGACATTTTTTCGTCCGTGAGCTGGTGCTTGACAACTTAATTCAAGTGAAAAAAGTGTCATCAGAAGACCAGCTAGCAGACATCATGACAAAACCTTTATTCAAACCCAGACTACGAATTTTGAGAGACGCTATGGGAATGACCAAGAAGGAAATTAATCAATGAGGGAAGGTGTTGAAGTCTATCAAAGAACATTAATTAATTTATTCTTGTTAAAAACTTAGTAGTCTATGAAATAGGTAGTCAGGTTAACGAAAATAAATAGAACATCTGTAAAAAGTTCAACGTCCGTTTTTACTTTAATAATCTTGAAGTCTACTCCAGAATTTACTTCAACAATAACTACTGTAACATTAATATTCTCTCTTGCACAGGATAAGTGTCTTGCCAATGTTCTTAAGATGTTAACTTCCGACCTGAGGGTTGTTGAAGGGTTTATTGTGTTACAATTTAGAGCGAAATAGATAACATTGAAAAAGATCGGAAAGATCGAAACACGTGTATGTTTAGAAGAATTAAATGAAGAATTATATTAGAAACAGCATTTTTGTAAGAGCACCTAAAACTCAAGACAATAATTGATTATTATACATATATGTAAACTTTGTATAATGTAGGTTGTATACGTAGCCTTATAATATACGAGTATGTGTACGACGCCTAACAAGTATGACGTGACACACGATGAATGACAATGACAGATTGGTTCTGTGAACATACTCGAGATATAGGTTTTAAAAACCGGCTCGCGAATTAACTACAAGTACAAGTAATAAAGCGTCGATCTATAAAAAAATACTGGAAGTAAAAAACCTTTAATTGTCGATTTTTCTATTTTTAGGTTAGTATATTATAAATTACCATGTATAATTACCTATTTGATCTTAATCAATGTGTTTAACTTCATATTAACATTAAACTTTTCTATTTTTAGATCAATCAAATTGTGTGTTGATTACTCCCGTATCATCCTACATATTACATATATAAGTAAAAAAGTAAAAAAATCTTGTTCGTTATAGTACTGATTCAAAATTGAAACAGCATTGATAAATTTAAATAGGTGAAGACCTTTTATTATTTGATTATTTTATGATTGGATTATTTGATTCAAACAGCACCTCCATTTTGTCGAAGTTTTCAGATTCCTCATAAATTCCCATTTAATTCTATGAACCAACTGAATATTTCATTCCTATAAGCGTAAATTCAAGTAAAAGTATTTGTTCAAATCTTTTCATCATAATAGGGTTATTCGTTTTAAGCTAATGCATTTCAAAATTCCCGCGCAAATTTGCTAAACGTGTGACGTAGACTGAGAAAATCTAAGACAAGGAGAAACAGAATTGTGAGATGGAGAAATGCGCATGCACACACCTGGTTTCCTTTCGCCATGGCATGGACCACGTTTTGCTCATAATCAGTGTAGTCAACCCTACAGTTTCTTGGAAATTCTCTCAGTTTTTAGTTTGGGCCTCGATTTCTACAGTTTTGTGCTTATGATTCTAGCGCCACCTTTATTTACTACGTGGTAGTTCGTGCATTAAGTCAGCTTCAGTAAAGCCAACTATCATCGAACCTGAGGTAGTAGTCATCAATCAATTTAATAGATGGCGTTAGTAGTAGAGGTGTTGTAGGGTCGGCCGATAATATTGAAGTCGCCACCCGAAACAAGAAGGATGTAAACGATTCTATGGAACTCCCCCGATTGACAGTACGATTATCGGGGCAGAAGCTATTTAAGGGAGGGAGAACCATTGTTCTCTCTCTTCTACCGCTCTCTCTGCTTGTATACGCGTGGTGAATATTCATCTCCCGATGTTGTAACGATAAAAAATATAATTTATCTCGTACGGTCCACAGTCTTTTATTAAGGAGTACACGTTACCTACAATTGGTGACCCCGAAAAGTTAAAAAGTAGTACGTGTAAAGTCAATCAAAGCAAATCATCACAAAAACAGTTCATCGTTCGTGGACAACAAAGAAAAAGAAGCCGATTTGGGGACATTCCGGACAAAGAACAACGCAGAAAAAGACGCAACGCTATTCGGACGGAAAAGCACTGGACATTGGACAAAGAAACTGACGACTGGTGAGAGCAGAGACGCGCCAGCCGTTCAACTTCGAAGCCGTTGGAGCAGCGAAAGGCGGACCGGACGCCGGACGGACAAGCAGTAAAATCCACAGTATTCCGCAGTGAGTCGAACGAATTTGTACACATATTCGCGAATCGCGTAGAATTATGGAGGACGAAGCTATGCATAAGAATTTAACGGACGCTCTCGCGCAAATCACCGCACTTTCTTTTATAAAAATTTGAGGGACTGTTCGCACGTCCATTTAAAGCGTCATGTAAAAAAATCGCTGGAACGCCCGTTTACCGGACCCCACGCCGTTTTAGAAAGGATTTCGGACCACGATTATAAAATCGACGTAAACGGAAAGCCTAAAATTGTATCCACCGAACACCTCGTTCCAGCACATTTTGTTCTTCCAACCGAAATAGACAATTGTACACCAGCAGACAATAAAGAGTGCGGAAAAAGTGCGTCCACATCCGAATCGCGGAGTGAAGGTGAGCGAAAAAACGAATTGAGAACATATTCCCGCAAACGCGTGACGTTCAGCACAGAACAAATAAACCGCGAGTGAGTTTAGTTAAGGACTTAACCAAGTTATTAATTAAGATTTAGTTTAAGTTTTTACGTTTTCACTCGGGGGGGAGTGTGTAGGGTCGGCCGATAATATTGAAGTCGCCACCCGAAACAAGAAGAAGGATGTAAACGATTCTATGGAACTCCCCGATTGACAGTACGATTATCGGGGCAGAAGCTATTTAAGGGAGGGAGAACCATTGTTCTCTCTCTTCTACCGCTCTCTCTGCTTGTATACGCGTGGTGAATATGCATCTCCCGATGTTGTAACGATAAAAAATATAATTTATCTCGTACGGTCCACAGTCTTTTATTAAGGATTACACGTTACCTACAGTGTTGTCACCGTCTCGGGGGTGGTTTCCGTAAACGGGCACGTCCGTTGGGTCGCAGGCACGCCTTGTCGCGTAGTTCCCGGGGGCGGGTGGCTCTAAGTGGAGACTTTACGCGGTTGACGCGGGGCGTGGCACTACTCGCGTTCTAGCCAGTGTGGCTAGATAGTCGGTCGACGGTACTTGGTCGCGGACTGATTGCTTAAACGGCCCAAATGCCTTGCTGTCTGTCTCCCGCTGTCGTATGGGCCGAAATGGTGGCTTCCACCACGACGTTTGGCGCAAAGGGAGACAAGTCGCGAAGGCTATTTGGTTTAGGTCAGTTTTAGCAGAGTCTGGCTTTTCGAACTGGTAGTCGTAGTAGATGTAGACTAGTTGGCTTCTCAGAGCGTACTGAATTCCTCTCGCAACCGGCCCCGATATTTATATACTGTTACCATACACTCTGACAATTCTTACCCAAACTTCGAGAGAGACCACGCCCCCTTTGCTTCCGCGTCCGCGCTCGCTTGCCATTGGTGGAACGCTCTTTCCGGCCCCAATGCTACTTAAACGCACCTCGATCTCCACTCGGGGTCAGTTGGCGGAACAGAGCTTGCGAAGTGAAGACGTACTACGGCGTGTTAGCATTCAGCGTGAGCAGTACTATTCGAATCCTGAAAGCCAGCGTTCGAGACACCCGCAGCAGTTAGCCTGAGTCCCTGGTCCACACTCGAGCGGAAAACTACGGTCTTGCCGAAGACCGCGGAGGTCGCATCGCCTACTTCATCTAGGAACATCACCAACCCACGGAAATATCCGGTGAGTCGGTTCCAATTAATAGATTCTATCCTATGAGTAAATCTAAAACGAAAGCAGGGGGGGCACCAGCGCCCCCTCCCCCGGCCCCGAATATCAACCATAAAGCAACTAGATCTACCACCGCGCTCCTAAAAGCCAATTCAGACAAGTCACTTAGCCCACCAAGTACGTCCACATCCTACACGAAAAAAGCCCTACCCCAAAACAACGCACCCCAACATCACCTCAACCCGAAACAGCCACCACCCCCAAGATCACCCACACCTGAAATCCGTTCACCTTCACCTACCACTTCGCTTGCATCCAACTCCTCTATCCCACAACGAAAGGAAATCCATAGATACGTAGTGCGCAACATCCCCGACAATCTCGCTAACCAAAAAATATTCTACCGTCTATTAATGACTACTAAGATTCCCCTCATACAACTTAAAGTCAATTATAACAAAACCGCACTAATAGAAACTTCCATCGAAGCTCCACCAACATACCAAAAAGTTTTACAAAACCTCGTTGGAACACCAAATCTTACATTCGAACCTATCCGCCACAAAAATCAAGCCGACCCGCGAATAGCTCCCAAAATCTCGTATTCATGCGTTATCACACGTGTTTCCCAAGATATCACTGAAAAAGACATCGAAGATGAACTCAATTCTTACAACATCCGATACCACAAATTCTGGAGAATTATCTCTAAAGCTACCAACAATCCTACCCAACTAATACGTCTGATTACCTTCGACAAACCATCCCTCGACAAACTACTTCTCGATGGGCTCCCAATTTACGGCGAAATCCACAGGGTCGAACCCTCTCACGTTCCAGATCCTATCCCTAAATACTGTTCTACCTGCCAACAAACCGGCCACGTAAATTCCGAATGTCACAACAAACTCACTTGCGCATCATGTGGCGCCAATCACAAGAGCTCTCAATGCCCTAATATCAAAAATCCCACATGTCCCAACTGTAAAGGCCCGCACTCAGCGTGGCAACATATCTGTCCTAAACGTAAAGAAATCCCAACCGACCCCAAACAAATCGCACCCGTAATTGTTCACAAAGATCCTTACTCCAGCGACGAGGAAGAATCGAAACCCGAATACATTTCCGAATACGCTAAAACCAATTCTCTAATTCGATTTCTCACAGAAACACTTTCCAACATTCTCCCTGAACATCGTTCACAGATCGCAAAAGCGATATCCGAAGCCGCTTCAAAATTCCTCCAGAGGAACACCGTTATAAATTACAGCGGCAGAGATGTATCAATTTCACTATCTAGATTATGGTAATGGAGTTCACTGTTGGCACAGTCAATTGCTGCGGCATTAAGCGCAAACGTCACCTCCTAAAAGCACTCCTCCTTGACGACAATGTCTCTGTTCTATCCATGACTGAAACCAAGACGAAATCAACAATTTCTTTCGCAAACTTCCAAACGTATCAGCGCAATTCTCACCATGGAGCAATCCGTGGCACGGCACTATTATTTAACAGAAATCTAATTTCCACCCCCTTCGTCTTGCCGCAAGAATTTAATCAAATCGAGTGCACGGCCGCTAAACTCCACCTTAAAAATAAAACAATTACCTTTTTCAGTTACTATAATCCCCCTGAAACGAAAATTTCGAGAAATTTCATTCAATACGTAGCATCCATCCCAAACGCTGTTCTCATGGGGGACTTCAACGCTAGACATCTCCAATTCGGAGACCACAACTCCAACGCGAACGGCCGCATCCTTGCCGACTTCCTTATCAATTTCCAACTATGGAGATGCCCAAATACACTTGCGACTTGCATCACATACAACGGAACCTCTATTAATGACCACATTTTGATTTCCCCAAATCTCGTAGAATACTTCGACGATAAATGCTTCAGTGGCCAAACTATAACATCTGATCATCTACCTCTATTAATTAAAACAAACATTTCGCAAGTACCATCCCCGCAAGTACTCAATATAACAATTAAAGACTTCAATAATACTAAGTGGCAATCATTCAGCGACCAACTTACAGCTCATATCGCTACGGACCTCAACCTCGAAACGACTGCAGATATTGACTTGCAAATCGGTAAAATAACATCAGAGATCCAAACAGCGCTACAATCATCCACCCCAACAAGAACAGTAGACATTAATCGCAATCCTCTCCCGCCGTTCATAATTGAGTTGATCAAACAAAAAAGACGAATTTACAGACTATTCTTAAAATCTAGAGACCCTCCAACTAAAACAGAATACAACAGGCTCTCCGCCCTTATTAGACGCGAAATAAATAACTATACGCAGCAAAAATGGACAGACACCATTTCAAAGTTAGATTATAGGGACGGGAAAAAATATTGGACCAAATTTAAAATCTTAACCGGTCAAAAATCGAAACCTACCTCATACCTCATAGATGCAAATGGCAAATTCATTAATGAGAACCAAGAAAAATCAGAACTCTTTAAACAATATCTAGAAAAAATTTTCAGAACCCCTAATAATCAATCAACAGAAAACGCCTTATTCGACGGACTTGAAACCTACAAGAAAATACTTTTTTATAACGACATTAATATTGAACTGAACGGCTCCTCCCCCTTTGATACAAAAATAACCCTCAATAAAATAGAACAAATCATTAGAACAGGGGAAAATACCGCACCAGGGATAGACGAAATTCCAAGAGCAGCTATACGCCATCTTCCCTTAAACGTTCTAAATTCCCTACTCAGTATCTACAACCGTTGTCTGGAACTATGCTACTACCCCCTAGAGTGGAAAGTAGCAAATACTGTGATGATTCCAAAACCTAAGAAGGTATTAACAAACCCCGACAATTACCGACCAATTTCTTTACTGAGCGTGTTGGGAAAAGTTTTCGAACGGATCCTGTGCGACCGGATGAAGGAATTCGTCGGTCCCCGCGAGATCATCCCAGCGTTCCAACACGGTTTTCGCTCCTCTCACTCTACACAAGACCCGTTAATTCAATTACATACTGACACCACAATAGCAGTAAACGAAGGAAAATGCACACTCGCGGTCTTCCTGGACATACAGAGAGCGTTTGACAAGGTATGGCACGCTGGCCTAATTTACAAACTAAAAAAAACGGGATTCCCTCTTGGATTCCAGAAATTAATACTATCATACTTAACCGATCGAAAAATTAGAGTCAAAACCGGAAATTCCTTTTCAAACGATCTCTTCCCAAATTCAGGCGTCCCCCAAGGTTCGGTTATTTCTCCTCTCCTTTACTCCATTTTCGTTCACGACATGCCCACACATATACACACAAAATGTGCTCTTTTTGCAGACGACACCGCAATCTGGGCCACGGGAAGATCCTCAACGGAGGCAGCCAAAGCCATACAACAACACCTCGACATAATAGGAGAATGGGCACAACGATGGCTAATTTCCCCCAACCCTCAAAAAACCCAAGTTATTCTCTTCCATCACCCGCACAAGAAAAAATGTCCAAAATTTTCGAAACACGATATCGCCCTTGAACTCTGCGGACAGCACCTATCACTCCAAAAAGAAATTATCTATCTAGGAATCACCTTTCACGAAAATCTGAATTGGCGTTCCGATATCAACCAAACACTCAAAAAAGTTAGAAATAGAGCAAATCTGTTATATGCACTTAAAGGCAAAATTCGGGGTTGCTCGCCCCAAACTCTCCTCCATACCTACAAAACCTTCATCAGACCTGTAATTGCATACAGATCATTAATCTACTCGGCTGCACCAAAACGTCTGACTGACTCCTTTTCTTCTTTCGAAAGAAAACTATGCCGTAGCATTTTCCGCCTCAATTATAGGTTTCCATCATCTGAACTCTATACCCTAATCGGTCTTCCGCCTCTATCGCAACATCTCCAAAAACTTCAAAGCTCATATGCGATCCGCACCTTAAACGGCCCCAATTCTATTGCCCGACAGACTCTATTCTCCCGCTGGAATACGCGGGGTCAGACAATCTGTCGAAAACCCAAGAAAAAACTACCTTTTCCTCCGGCCCGGATTCTTCAGAGTGTCAAAGAACCACCAGATGCAATCCTAGACCAACTGGAACGAATACCGCTTCTCCTAAGATGACGTGCCAACAGCAATAGGACTCACAAATTATTATTCTTACAAACATTATGAAAAATACCAATACCAATTGTAAACTGCGTGACCGGAGATTTTGCTGTGGTTTTCCTCCGGTCCCCGCCGATAGCATGCTTGGGCGCAGTGCACAAAGTCGGCCCACAGGCGCACCCTTTTCCAAATTAACTTGTATTGTAACTGGTTAATTTATTAACCAGAGAAATCCAGGGTCTGAAGAAGGTCAAGCGACCTTATAACTGCCCAACCATTAATAAGAATCTAAATATCAAATGTAAACTAAACCTCTAAAAAACAATAAACGTTTTTTGATTGATTGATCCACTCGGGGAGTCCGTCTCCGGACTCCATGCAGCATCGGTCTCTCTTGACGAAACACCACCTCAAGACAAAAATAATAGTTTTTCTTTTCCAACATCGTTTTCTCATCAACCAAATCGCGTCGCAACTTATAAAATGGGTCCGTTACCTACGGCCCGCCGGATATTTTACGCCAAACCAAGATCGTCCGGTAACAATACATTTGAGAACAATGGGGCCTCTATGTGGGTCCGATCGTCTTGTGAGCGCTGACACGGCGTACGGAAGTGCCGGATGTGACGCAATTGCGGATTTCCCCAATATTCGCGACCCCTCTAATGGATTTCCCCGAGAACAATAGACCCCTTTCATTAATCGGGTATAAATATTGGACCGTTTGTGTGGCTCGGGGCAGTTCGTTCGCCATTCTAAAACGATAAACTACGACTACTTATTCGCTCCAACCTCAGTGCCCCAGCACTGCAACGAAAAGCTTGACCAAAAGCCAACGATTCAGGGAGTGCCGCCGTTCACGAGAACCGGCATTTTACTCAACCGCGCTGAACCCCTGCAACGAAAAATAATCATATCTAAAACGACCGCTCGTCAAACGAGCGCAACGAAATTACGAGACGTACGATTCTCGACACGCTCCGCTGAGCGATATTCCATCCGCGAACGAGGGCATTCCGAAACCCTCGCAACGAAACGGAACTCGACCGGAATCGAGACGTCCGCATCGAAAACGGGCTTGGGTCTCCTACACCCACCTGTACGGGCAACCGCGCAGTCCGAAAACAAGTGCAACGTAAAAATCCAGCCGCGGCCGGGTTCGATACGCCGACCGCCAGAAACACCGACATCCGCGATTTCGCGATCTCCGCGGCACCCGCGATCGCGATCTTTGGGCCACGCCCCCGCGGATCCGAACTACGCGAAATCATCGGAAAACTACTATTTTCCGTCGGAAAACGGACCAGCCGGCAACAGATGTTGGCAGCGCTTGGTAACAGTATTGTAGTGCCAGCCGATAATACAGGTTGTTATCATTAAGGGCCGGTAATACAGTTCTCGTGATCTGTTCGTGTTGATCTTCCTTGTACATTATTCTGTTTTAACTTTTCTATAATTTTTAAGGAGCTGTTCTTATTGATATCACTGACATTCTGGATTGTCAATGTAATTATTAAAGACTCCGTCATGGATGCTTTGCCATTCATGAAACAGATGCCAGTTTTTTTTCCGTCGTTTCCATCTTTTTGGCTCTACCGTGCATGTTATCATTCTCGGACTAGAAGCCTTTCGACTTTTAATTTTTCTCAGTCCAGAATGTCAGTGATAAATCCGCCTGTTATTTTTTTTGTTTTTCGTTATACATTATTCTGTTTTAACTTTTCTATAATTTTTAAGGAGCGATTCTTATTAATATCACTGATTTTATACATAGATCCATAAATATTAAGTCGTCAGTCTGGATCATTAGTGGAGTTCTTGAATAATTTAGTCATGAAGAAGGAGTAAATGGATAACATATTGGCCCTTGATGGAAAACTATTGAATTTTATTATGATTCTAATTATATACATATTTGTACATCGAAAGTCAGCTGCAATTGGTATTTAGATGAATTTTAGCATGAAGTAGATTAATTTTAAGTTCTGTCGTATGGGTATTATGTATGTATGATCTATTCGTAATTAAAAATATTTAATTTCAGCATTGCTTCTTATTTTAATTTCCTAAATTCTGAAGAATGAATGTAGTCAAGGTCAAGGAAAGTTTTTCCGAAAAATTGAAGTTAGGTACAAATAATGAGTAAATTTTTTTATCGAAATATGGTATTGCATATGGAAAATACCATGAATCGATGCATTTCCAAGCCTACTTTCAATTCACTGCCTCAAAATCCTTGTATTTCCTAAGCAGTCAGTATATCCAACGTAAGGATAAAAATGAATAATTTTTAGACTACGATTTTAGAATTTTTTAACAGAGTAATCATTGTTTTTCTTCGAAAAAATTAGTTTCTAATTCAACCAAACTTGTTAAAAAGTGGTAAATAGAGTTTATGTTCATTTCCATAAAGTATTGCATTTTGTAATGTTTCCTACAGTGCTACTCCCATAGGATATCTATCTCTCTCTTCCGAAATATCGAAATAGTGAACCGCAGATTTACATGGGAGTGCCATTTCTTATCTTTAGTTGTTCTGTGATTCGTTGGTTCTATTGCCGTTTCTTCTCTTTAACTTGTTCTGTGTTCAGTGTGTTCTGGGGTCAGGTAAGAATATGGTGTGCTTTTAAATGTTCTGGGATGTTGTGACTTCAAACGAATTCGGTTTGTTTCAGGGGACTCCTTTTGGTATACCCTCTTTTCAAAGAGTTGCTAGAAAATTCCACGATTAAAACTAAAATCGTAAGTTTCAAAATATTAATATGTTTCATAAATACGACATGAACTGGTAATCAATTCTTAGTATAAAAACGTAGAAAAAACGCCAACAGCAGATAATACTTTTTCCGATAACTGATATCATGCAGTGATTTCGGGTGTCAACTAAATAGCTTTGTTCACCTTAGAATATAACTCTTCACCTGAATTCAGTTTCTGATTTTTCACGACTGGATTGTATGTATGTCACTTTTTTTGTCTGAGGAACGAGCACATTGAAAGTTGTGCTTGATTTGTTGTTAGGTAGTGGCACTAAGCGGATTGACTCGTTAAACTCATTGAACTTTTATTCAAATTAATTAACAAGCTTATATCCTAAATTGATCTACCTTAATTGTTCAAAGTCGCTTACAAATTCAGAATGGGAAAGTGAGTTTTGTTGTAATATTGTTGAAAGATATTTATATTAAAAACTTTCAGCGATAAATTCTAATTCTTCTTCGAAAAATAGGAACTTGACACCATTTGTAACTGAGGTAAAATTCAATTTCAGATGTCTCTAACTGACAGCGGTTCGAAGACACCTTCATCTAGTAAAGGTAAACCCTCTCCCGGCTGCGCCACTGAATCCGAATTATTTTTGAATATTGAAATTTTTTTTCTCCAGATTCCAGATTTTTTAAAGTCAGTAACATACGTTCGGCTCTGGAAAACGTTGAATTGAAAAATAAAAACGCATCACAGCAGAAAGAAATCGATAAATTAAACAAGGAAATTCATAAGTTGAAAAGAGAAGTTTCGGTAGTCGATTATGTGAATCAATTTGAGATAATCAAATCATGTAGTTTTTAAGGAAATGTTTCGTTCAGTCAAGGTCAAGACTCAACTTTGAATCATTTGTGAAGTCTATGGAGAATTATTCTACAAAAGTTTCAAAGGTATATGTGCTCAAAATGAACATAGCGAGGATAGTCAACACACATTATGAAGTAGAAGATAAATTTCTAACTTTGATACCGATCACCGACGGCTCAGCGAAAGATTTGTACACAAAAATTGTTGAATATTTTAATGAGAATGAAATTCCATACAAAAAGAATTTGTTAGGATTTGCTGCTGATGGCGCCAATGTCATGTTCGGCGCAAATAACTCGATGATCACTCTTTTGAAGAATGACGTTCCTAATCTTTTCACTATGAAATGTATATGCCATTCATTTGCGCTTTGTGCATCAAACGCATGCGAAAAATGCCGAGGGGTCTTTCTGCCGCGAAGTTTTCAATCACATCCAAAATTCACCTAAGCGCATCGGTGATTTTGAAACTTTTCACGCGTTTACAAATGTAAAACCACATAAAATGTCACATCCTGCACAAATCAGACGGCTATCGTTGAATGAAGTCGTGAATAGATTGTTGGAACAACTTCCAGCTATAAAATTATATTTCCAATCAGCAGTGCTTACAGATCGTCTTCTTTCTGCCCAAAGCATTTTGACAAAAGCCATGGAACCGACAACCGAATTATACTTGGAATTTCTACGATTTGCTCTACCAATATTCACAGATTTGAATAAAGAAATGCAGGCAGCAAAGCCAAAGTTGTACTTATTATATGATCAGATCTACAAAGCATATGTGACAATTTTAGAATGCTTTATACAACCGGTTTATTTGGAACTAACAAAAGAAGAGATTAATAAACCCAAAGTGTCTTAAATGCCAAAGAACAAAAAATATTAAGTGTTGATGTGAATGACGTGGAAATCCATTTGCCGTTATTAGAAACATATGTAGGAGGAATGGTACCAAATTTAATTCGATTGAAAAAAGATACTCAAGAGTTAGACAACGAGAAACTGTCCAATTTTTATACGAAATGTAAAGAGTTTTACATTGAGGCAGCAGCCCAAATCAAACGAAGATTTCCTTTCGATGATAAAGAACGTCAGGCACTGAAGTGTTTGCAGATGCTGAACCCACAAGTGATTTTAAGTTATGAGAAAAGAAAACATATAACTTCAATTTCTGAAATATTATACTATTTCCCAGGTATTTGTCCAGAAAATATATCAGAATTAGATAGAGAATGGAGAACCCTTCGCAAGACCAATTTTGTATTTAATGAGAGTGAGACGCCCAGTGTAGAAGAATTTTGGTGGCATGTTTCTAAATTAAAAAAAGGCGATGACTCTGTGATGTTTCCACTGTTATAGACTTTAACCAGAAAGCTTCTGTGTTTGCCGCACAGTACTGCTACGGTAGAACGCTTGTTTTCCAGCATTAATCTTATGAAGACTAAGCTAAGAAATAAACTTTCTACGACAACAATAAAAGGTACCTTGCACACCAAGTCAGAAATTAAAGACTGTTTTGAGTTCAATGCGATGAATGATCATTTGAAAAAATTCAATCAAAATATGTACGATTTCAAGAATAAAGATGAAACGGAAAATCAAGAAGACTTTCAAATTGAAAATGAGATTGTAGCTGCTGATCCGCTACTATTTCATTGTGTTGCAATACTAGCTCTTAATTACTAATTTTATTTGACTTAATGTACCTATGTATCTTTATGATTAAAACTTCGAGAATCACATGAATTTTCTTGGTTTTAATTGCCTCTCTGAAATTTATTCTATTTTTTACCATCATTCAATGATAAAAATATTAAGCTGTAGATTTACTGTTTTTTAATTTGATATTTACAGTTTTCTACAGTTTTTTTGAGAATATCTACAGTTTAGCTCTATGCTGGGGTTGGCAACACTGCTCATAATATTAATTTTTGGTTACTACAACTCCATGGATTCCTGCTCAACACAAGGATTGTTTAATATTCCCTTACAGCATCGTACAACATAATTCATTGGGTTCATTGGGTTGATTGATACTGTGATAGTTTTAAAAACATTTAACTCGATTTTAAAATGTCGTACCACAATTCTCCATAAATCATTTCTTCATTTCAACCCTCATTTTCATTCACGAGGAAATGCAATTTCGGAAGCTTTATATAAACCCCCTGGGGCTATTTTTTAGGGAAAAAGAGTACCTTATTTTCAATGTCGTTATGAATAGTCTGAAATTTTTCAGTAAACATGGGTATCTAATATGCAATCACAACCGAAAGAGCGAAAAATATGGCCGACAACTAGCACGTGATTTTTGATTAAGGCAAAGATTTTGTGAACACTTACATTTCTGTAGAACTATCAATACCTAGAATACCAGAAGAGAATACGGTGATTTCCTTTACTCGATTTCAGGAACGTCTCCGTTTCCTCGGGATTACTTCACAATCCTCCATGGAACAGTTTCACCACGCGATAAAGCGACACTCTACGACAGATTTCGTTGATTAAGGACACGTTCTGCGTAAACATGTTTGCTTCAATTGATATTCCCGATTTGGTTTAGTTTTTTCTCGTATGCAAACAATGTAACGACTTTTTAGAACTGTATTAAACGCGGCAAATCAAAACTCGCACAGAGACCGCACAAACTCGTCAGCTGAACTATATAGGTTAGGCCACAGAATATCCTGTCTCCTGTCATACCACAGAAGAGACTACGTCGGCTTGACGTAACCGGCAATGAAATATCAAACGCGGTTTCCATTTCCAAACAGATTTTGAAATATATGTCTTGTATTTCCCGTAAGAGAATTTTTATAGACTTATATTTGGAGAGGAAAAGTCATTTTCGTTTTGAAATTAACTAGGAGGTAGCCAGAAACGTCATCTTTTTCTACTGTTTTATTGCCATATAAATGTCTTTAAGTACAAATGCATGAAAAATCAGGAAATTTGAAATGTTGGGTTAGGTTACTTATCAAACTAATTTCTTCTAAGCAATTTGATTAAAATAAAGAATCCAATTTGGGACGCCCTGTACACAATCAAATTTCTAATAATTTGAATATTTCCAAAATTGGAATTGAATTTTGCATTAACTCGCAGCAACTCGACTTTTTCAGGAGACTAGTAAAATTTTGGTAAATTGCCAATTCCCCATCAACATATGAAAATCGTTTGAATAAAATTATGGAAGCTTTGATCTTGAGACAACAATTCATTTTCTTTAACTAAAAAGAATCACTTAATTGTAATGAACGCGTATGGTTGATTTTATTTTTGTTTGTTTGTCCACAGTATTGCATATGTATCAACAATCCTCAATTTCGTGCATTTTTCTATAACTCAATTTTTATACAAATTGAACTAAACGTATCATCCATGGGAGATTCGAGTAATCTGTGGCACTATCAGGTCGCAGGAAATATAAAATAAACAAGTTTATTTCGTGAAATTATGTCTGATTTACAATTATAAAAAGAACTTTCTTCTACTTGTTTCCATAGAGTGCCTTTCTTCTTGTATTATCCATTCATTTTCTCCATATTTGCTATCAAATGTTCATTTTTGCATAGATTTCAGCTTGAGTGTGAACCTTTCAAAACATACGTATGCTTCACCTAATCATAATGGCGCGAGCCGCCACTGGTGTGAACCTTTCAAAATGTTTTCTTTTGTGGACAACTAACTATTACTCCGCTAATAATCAAATATGTACTCATTAATCATGAGGAAATACGTATCTCCTGTTTTGTCATTTTCGGACTCGGCACACCCAAAAACGTAAGAATTACGTAAAAAGCAAAACAGCTATGAATCGTTTTATTTTTGTAGAACTGTGTAATTTACAACAATAGAAAATTAATAATAAGCTACAAATTGATCTCTGTGGTTACATGTAATATATATTCTGTGAAATTCTCCACATAACGAAGGATTTTGCGTGTTCATTTTACGAAGGTTCCAATGTGTTATATACCTACCAATATGCTGGCGTGGGGGGAGATAAAGGTGTTGAAGCCCCCCCCCAGAAGTGAAGCCATTTTCCTAAATAAGTTATCCACCCCACCCCTCCGCGAAAATAAGTCCCAACTAAGCGATTGGATTATATATACATAAAGGCGATCTGCGAAATTTTTGTACGCAAAACAACCTGAACACTTCAACTGGAAAACGGAAAATTTTATGATTTTATACCAAAATGGCCGACATGTTTCATTTATTTTATGCGCGCATTTATACGCACAGAATATAATCTAACATATATTCTGTGTTTATATGGAATGACAGATGTCAATTCGATCAACCGGCATCTCTTATTTGTTTTTTGCGCAACTCGTGGTACCTTTTTGCTTGTTCTGTACGATCTCCCCAGAACGTGAAGTTAAAGCACATATCTTTTCATTTACTTATTTATTCCGAAGGTGTAGATGGTTATTTCGTTTGTGAGTGAGTTGATATATCGATAGCATGGGCACTTTAAATCCATAAAACATAGGAACAAAATATGGTAAGATTAAGTTTGAGGTTATGTGTTATCGAGTTTTAATTTTGCTTTTTTAGGAAGAAGATGACAACCCCTAGCCTCTGGCGACATTGCTTCCTAAACCAAAAACATTATTCAAGTATTTAATTCAACAATACTTTTCAAATAATATCGCTTGAGGCGAAAAGTATTACTTTTATGGTCAGAGGAAAAAAAATACGAAACAGCGGAATCTCTACAAACTTTTATAACCATGTCGCAGATTCAACGACAGATTTTAAACCAGTTGGGAGTATTTTTATCACCATTGAATGTCCATCACAAGTTTCTCCAGGTTTATTTTCTTGGAAACTCTGATGACCAAATTGACCATCGTTGCGCCATATGTCATCATTTGAAATGGGAAATGGCCTTCTGAGGAGAGGAACATAGTAACAAAGCTGGCGAATAACCAACTGCTCATCACAAAAGTTGCTTCATTGCTTTTGTTGATTATAATTTTGGGTCAATTGATATTACGATCTGGTATTTTAATGATTGTTGTCTTTATCATTACAATACCCGCTAATGTTTTCTAAGAAAGGGATGGACCAATCTACCTATGATTATGGGAGTTTGTGTGAACAATAAGAAAAGGTAAGTGAGAAATGATATCCTTTCGTATAGCAATTGTATTGCTCATTCAATTTTAGACTTTTGCATTATATGGTTCCCACAGCAACTGAATTCTATTGGACATTTTTGCTGACGCATTGCAATCAAACACACGGCATATTAATGGAGGCGCAATTAGTCTGAAAGTGACTGGAGTTATGATATTGGTGTGGCTCAGCCTTTAGTCAATTTTGATTTTACTAATTCCATCGAATAGAAAAAATATGAAGGTATGTGATAATTTGATGACGGTATTCAATTAAGTATGTGATCTTTTAAAAGCAACTAAAAATAGGTTTTTGTCTTTATTTACATCAAAAGAGGACAGTATTTAATGTGAAACAAAGCTATGAAAAGCAATATTCATGTCATGATTTTTTCAACAAATCTGGACTTCAACATAAATCTTCCCGTTGTTGATATATCTGTAGATTTATCTATAATAATAAGATAATAAGACAATGGTTACCTCATAGAATGCTAGTGGATTAACTTTTTTTTTCTCACTCACAACACATGCTTTCAATGCAGTTGTACTTAGGGATTATATATCTCAAGTTGTAAAATAAATCAGTGTAAATAACACACCCATATTATTCATGTGTAATACTGTGGGCAAAAGGCAAATCTTCTATGAAGCAAAAAGATATACCATAATTTGAAACAATCGATCATTTATCTATTATAATTTTTGACTTATGGTTGAACCAAACCTCTCGCTTTCGTGCATTTTCAATATATTCCTACTTATAGGACATAAAGAAAAGAGGAAATGACACTGCTTTGTTAATCTCCGTTTCGCTAGAAGGAGATGACAAACGTGCTTATCTAATTGATGTGAAACCTTATCAATTCCTTAAAATTGGATGACTTGGGACAGTTTTGAACTCTGAGCATACTTTGTGTGATGGTATTTAATTTTTTGTATCTGCGTCTGCAATTTCCTTAGTGGAAATTAATTGTAATAGATCATCTATTATTCATTTTTGGGCAATATTCTCATTTTCTTCTAGCCCAAATCCAACCTTTCTGAACCTTGGGTCTAGAAAGCAAGCTTTGTCCGTTTCGAATCCTCCAAGCCTGCGATTGACGACTTCCAATATATAATCTCTTGGTCGTTTCCCAACAGCTGTTTCTAATTTGAAAACTTTCAAATTATATTGCAAACCTCTAACGAGAGGGATAATTATCGAAATGGTGGGGTATTTCTCCACAGATAATGTCGAAGTTAGTAAATATGCAGGTTTTTAAATTACCCATTCCTCTGCATCCGGAAATTCTGGCGCGTTAGGTAAATTTTAAATCCTATAATGATGGGTCTTTTATTTGGATTAGTCTTTCTATCATTATGTAGCTAGAATTCTAATGAGTAGCGACGTCCTGCTTCGGTTTAAGAAAGGGTAAACCCATTTGTTCTTGAACTGCTTTTAGCTTTTCGCAAGCTACAACACTATGTTTAAAGTGAGTTACTAGTGCCCTGCGTTTTCTTAGAGTTTCCTCCAATTTTCCAGATTTGAGCGCATTTGTAACGCGCAAATTTAGAGTATGTGCTTTCTTCACATTGTCACCGCTATCAGAAACAACTGTGAGCACTTTGTTTTGCAAATTCCAAGAGCTTAAAATTTTTCTAAGAAGATTAGATATAATTTCAGCTGTGTGCCGTTCAGGCATTTCTTGAGTTGATAATACATGAGCATGCAAAATATCCTCGGGGCATTCCATTGTGACTGGTGGGACATTTGACTCCAGAATTTGACTAACTGTGAATGATAATTATGTACTCAGAACTGATACGATGGTATAATTTATTTTATGACGTAGATAGATTCAGTAGCGTACAGCGGACCTTCGTATCGGGATGAATGACGAAGAACTAATTGCCATTGCGTACAGTAATGTCTACTTATAACGAACCTCAAGGGACCGACGAAAACGGTTCGCTATAAGCGGAGTTCGCAATAAACGATACACTCTCATATTAGAAAAACATTTATTAAAACATGAAATGAACATTAAATAGAAAAATCATAAACATATTTTTGACTTATTAAATATTATTTTTGAAGAAATCATTAATTTTGTTTGCTTAATAGTTTTGAAGTGAATATGATTAATATGTAATTCTACTTGAGCAAGATGATCGAGTACATTTTGGGAGTATTCCGGGCTAAAAGGAAATTACGAACGTTGCCAAGATGTTTGGGTGTGTCAGTTGTAGTTGGAATAGGGTCAACTCCTCAGTGACACACTCATCTTCATCTTCCTCGCCATCTTCAACACTATCCACTACGGAAGACACTGAAGCGACAATGGCATCATCATCTAAAAATTCGACACTCACAAGATTGTCATCAACACGAACAAATTGATTGAAATCTGTCATGGAATATGCACCATCGTCTTCAATATCGCTCTCATTATCCTCCTGTCCAACTTTTTTATCCATTCGACTAATGGCAGCTCGTCATCCGAATCGAAATCATCACTCAGTTTGACGAAACTGCCGTGTTGAAAACAATTGAAAATTGTTTGCCTCGATACCTTTGCCAAGCCAAATGAATGAAGTTTATTGCGTCCAAGAGATTGATTTTGAAATTTTCGCCCCCACCATCAATAAAATTTACCATTTTTGCTAGAAGAAGTCTCCGATAATGGCTTTTCAAGCTATGGATAACTCCCTGATCCATTGGCTGTAGTTTTGAACTAGTATTTGGTGGCATGAACACTAATTTGATGCAATCCAAATTTTTAGGTTCAGGATGAGCTGGGCAATTGTCCACTAATAGTATTATTCGACGTTTTTCTTTGCCTAATTCAAGATTCCATTCGTGTAATTCATTTGTGAAAATCTCCGACGTCATCTGTTTTCTGTTCCTAATACATTTGCCACCACAAGAACAGTGATTCTTTCCTTAGAAAGTTTTCCACCTTCACAGGTTTCCCCTTTGAATCTTAAAGTCTTATCTAGGGTAAGTTTATAGAACAACCCAGTTTCATCTCCGTTGAATATGTCCTCATCCTTGAAGCCCTTTCTAATTTTTGGCCACTTGTTATCTAGCCAGTCATTAACAACATTCATATTGACTGCAGCAGATTCACCGACAATTTTTCCACTTGTTATGTTATGCCTTTTCTTGAATCTTTCAATCCAGCTTCTACTAAATTTAGGATCCGGTTCCTCATCGTTTGAAAGCTTTCTTCCAAAGTCTTCGGCCTTAGATTGCAATACAGCACCGCTAATAGTAACATTTTTGTTTCTTTGTTGAGAAAACCATTTTAAAAGTCCCTGATCAACTTCCGAATTTGTAGGTTTCTTAATTTTTTTAACATTTGAGTTTTGAGTTTTTTCGAAAATTTCCAGGATTGTTTCTTTTTTCTTCCAAATTGTACCAACAGTGGATTTAGTCAACCCCATCTCCGAACAAATTTCGCTTTGTTTTGCCCCTTGTTGTAATCTTTTGACAATGTCATATTTGTTCTTCAATGTAAAGGCCTTACGTGATTTTTTGGAAAGTGAGTCACTCATGTTATGATATCATTCAGGAACACCAAGCGAATACTAACTGGAATCTAGGCCAAACAATTTTTGATGCGCGAGTCCGATGAGTGGGGTCGAATAATTCGGGGAAGTCCCTGTTTATGTGTAAAAGTTCGCTATAACCGAACATTTTTGTGAGTATATGAAGAATTTGAGGTTCGCTATATCCGGAAGTTCGTTATAGCCGGGTTCGTTATATGCGAAAAAGTTAACATTGGTGAAATAGGACACTAAGTTCGTACTTTTGTAATTGGTTCGCTATAAGCGAAAGTTCGTTATAAGCGGGTTCGTTATAAGCGGACATTACTGTATTTGTTATCGGAAAATAATAAAAAAAAAGACAAGACGTTGTTTTCGATGTGCCTTATCATAATACTTACCAACGCAATAAATACGAGTCCGATAAATTAATATTTGAAAATATCATATAAACCCTCCATGCGCGACAATGAAATGATTCGAAACGAAAATTTTTGAACGTGTTCCGTGTCATTATTAACGTGTAATCGATCCGAATTTCATATTCATATACCCGTGCGTATGCGGCCGGCCTTAAGATGTTCGAATAAATCTCCCAAGTACGCCAATTTTGTGCACCATGTATCGTCGCTGAATAAATTAACAAACTCTGATGACTCCAATGTGAGGAATATTAATAACTCTTCCTTAAGTTCATACACGCGAAACAAAATACGTCCTCTTGAGAGCCATCTCACCTCGGTGTGAAGAAGCAACGTGTAGTAGGCTGCATCCATGTCTTGGCAAATTTGTTTAAATAATCTAGATTTCAATGGACGTAGTTAATGATTACGTTCCCATAAAAATAAAACCCAAATAATTTGAAACTTCTTTGTAATTATCATTTGAATGCATGTGACTGGTGGGACACTGAAAAATCCCTCTCTACTACCTTTATGCACTAGGAATGAATTTCAGCCCAACTACTTAATTTTCAAGTTAGCTTTTTCTGTGGGATAAAATATATTAAATACACTATCGTGCTTATGAATAAGTAGACTGATGGCCTTTACTGAAATGAAAATATATGTGTTTAGATTTGCGACTGGTGGGACAGCTCTTTGTGACTAATAATAATAATAATAATAATGTTTATTCATTTTCAAAATTATAGCAGTGTAACACTTTGTATACATTTACACTTATTAAATAAACATTTGTCTCCCACAAAAGTAAAACTTGTGTGTGGGCAGTACATGAATTTTTAATATGAATATAAAATAGCATATTCTTCTGTGCACAGATCATACATAATAAACAAGAAGAAAAAAAAACAATATTTTCCAATTCTCAAAATAGAAGAACAAAAAAGAAAAACACAAGAAAAACCAGAATCAAAATCAGGCGAAATAATGTCTGTTGCACTGGTGGGATAAGTCAAAATTATGTGAAAAATAGTTTTTGTTTAAATTCAGTTTTATTATTATTCTGAACAACGTTTTTATTTATAAATTTAATCATCAGCATTAGAAGACAGTAGTCTAAAACAAGAAAAAAAAATCAAAAAATGTTAATGATATTTTTAAATTCGTAAAATATTCTGTCACCCATCAGCCTTATTTCAGGATCAGGCAGGATTTCCGCTATTTGGTCCATTTTGCTATGAGAAACATCCGTTTCATTTATGGTAAACAGCTTTGGTTTGTCACCTGGAGTGGCTTTTAGGAACATGACCTTGATGTCTTCGTCTTCGTCTTTTCATTTTGACACACTGCTACATATCTGTGCTCCTTGGCATGCCCTCTTCTTCCCTTTGCCTTCAGTTTGACTTCGACGTAAGTACCGTTCTTGATGTCTTTTGTACCAGAGGATTTATGCAAACATGAAGTGTCTGAATCGGGTTTTGGTTCTGGGTCTGTACTTTGCCTAACTATTTCTTCTGGGTCAACATTCACTTCATTTTCACCGTCATTCGAAAAAACATCTGAATAGTTTAATCGTCCGCCTTGCGTCATCAAAACCTTTTTTGATTGAGAAGAGGTTGCGGTTGTCCTTGGGATTTAAAATAGTGGTGTCTCTGAATATAGGGAATCGGTTTAATATGTTGCCATCTATCGTTACGGTCTTCTTTGTGTACTTCAATATCATCAACAGTAATAAAAAAAACATGCAATCTATTAATATCTTGCGACAATAATAACTTGTAACAATCCCAGCTATTTTCTATCATTGCTTGGCTTGTCATTATAGCAGACCAAAGGGTTCTCTTTGCGATTGCCCCAATGCCATCGACAGCACCCTCGCCTTGACCAGAGGCAAAAAAACTCCAATTAATTTCAACGCCCCAGTGCAATTGAGAGTAACACAGGGTTGACAATGTAAATCGGTTTTTAAATTGTCCTGCACATCCATCAGAGAAAATTGTAACTTTCTTAAGGCTGCCAAAGCGAGACTTTAAATCTTCTATAATTCTTTTTATAGAAGATTTAAAGTCTCGCTAACAACCATACGGAATATTTATCATGGGCTAATTCGTTGCTCACTATTACATATGAATGCTTTTCTTGACCTGCATTAGCCCATGAACATCCTGCAAACAAAGTCGCTTGAGGATGGTTCCAGTGTGCAGCTTGAATTTCATTCTGATTTAGAATAGAAAAATTTTCAGCAAAATCGATTTGAAGTACTACATCTTCCTGTGTGCTTTCTTTAATTTTTGTCTGAAAGTATTTTGATTGTTCGTTTTTTGCAAAAACACGAAACTTGAACTTAGGAATTTTGATATCCAATTCTTTTATAAGATCTTTTACAGTTCCAGGTGCAATTGTTACTTGGCATCTATTTTCGACGGTTTGCCACTGTTTCCACGTTATTTTCAATGTAGTATCTAATTTTAATGGAAGAATATCCGAAGTTTCATTACAGTTTGAACATTCACCAGTCATACACTTCTCATTTGACATGTCGCAGTTAATTTGTTTCAGAAATTCTGTAGAGGAGCTGGGAACTGTTGGCGCAATCTTATTTAAAGCCTCTATTAAAAAGTTGAAGTATGCATGATGCACACAAACACAAACATTATGCGGCATGTCGTTCATTAGCTTAACATGTGAGGGCCTCATTTCAAAAAATTTGGTCTTCCCTATTTTTATATCCGGGTTGTCAATTACAAATAATGAATGAGCTTCGGCGATTGTCATGATGTGCCTCTTAGCTATATGTATTCAAAGTTGTTATTCTTTGCTAACTTTTTGTATAAACGCAAGAAATTCTTGGGATAACAGTAATACAGTAGTCAAATTCCCTCCGACTTTACTCGAGCTTTCAAGACTTATTTAAACAATAATAATAATTGTCCCATCATCAGGAGCACTATAACATTGGACATTAGTATCTTAAAAGGAACATACCTGGTCTAAACTTACAGAAAACGAGAATTATTGAGCATGAAAAGATGTTGTTTCATCGATTTGTGTGATTGAATGTCAACTACGTTACAAAGTATTGTGATTTTTCTACAACAATAGGATGTGATATCTAGAAAGCAGAGAGACGATCTACGTGTTTTTTATTATGAGATGATATCATGTGTACTGATTCTCTTTGTCAATTCGAAATAAATTGCAGTAGATCTGATTTGTATTATCGAAATCAGATTTTCTGTTGATAGTGAATGATTCTTGTATTATTCTCACCATTTCGAGAAATTTTCGACTTTTTGTATTTGATTCGAAATCCATTATTTCAATCCTATTATAATCCATATGATGGCCCTCTTCGTTTTCGTGAATAGATAACCCACATGTTCTTAAATTTCGTCTCATAAGAGCGATTCCAGACGTTGTAGACAAATCGATGAAACAACATCTTTTCATGCTCAATAATTCTCGTTTTCTGTAAGTTTAGACCAGGTATGTTCCTTTTAAGATACCAATGTCCAATGTTATAGTGCTCCTGATGATGGGACAATTATTATTATTGTTTAAATAAGTCTTGAAAGCTCGAATAAAGTCGGAGAGAATTTGACTACTGTATTGCTGTTATCCCAAGAATTTCTTTCGTTTCTTAGCTATATGTGTACGTTTACCCGATATCAAATCTTTTACTGACATTGTGTCTTTTCTATTGGGAGAAGCACGGCTGATATCATCTCTTTCATAAAATGCTTGACCTTTTTTCATAATTTCTTTTGTAGTAGCTGTGCTTCTAATATTGATAGGTTTCTCGTGCAATACAGCCATTTGAGGAATAATGTCTTTCATAATGTGCCACACAACTGCTTTTTGTTTATTTGGACACTGAGGAAGAGCTTTTTAGTTTTTACAATTGCTTTTTTCAAAGTATTCAAGCATTTGTATGACCCTACAGATGAAGTACATTCATTTATGGCCCCCATTTTTTATTTTCTCTTTGCTTTCTTTTATGCAACCTTTCCTTTTCTCTAAAAGCTTCTCTCTTGTTCGAATTTTGCTTACACTCTTCTCTATTTTTTTCTCTACGTTTTCTGTCCCATTCTTTTTCTTTTTCTTGTGCTATCTTCCATTTATCAGGGTCCTTCTTCATTATCTCTCGTGATTTTCTCTTTCTCTCTGCGGCATTCATCTAAAGCAAGCAAACAAATACTCAGCTAAATTATCACCGAATTAATATTAATCTTAGTTAAGGAGAAGCACAAAATCATTCCGTTTTAGGTCTGAACAGAAAAACGCAAGTTAAATAAGAAATCTGCATGCTAACTTTCGTTACATATCAATTGTTAGCCAGTTTTAAAATAAGTCCCACCAGTCATTGTGACTGGTGGGACTTATTTTAACACTGTAAAGAAACCATACAATTTACTTTTTAACCATTAAAATATGTTTTAATAGTACACCACGTCTTTATTGTTACTTCTGGAAAAAACAGAATATGGAAAGTCATATTTAAGGTTAGGAAAACAGCTTTTATCTCTTTTTGCGTGACTGGTGGGACAGGCGAGATGACTTTGTTCAAAGAAAGAATACACAAAAAGTAACATACCTTTACACAATATTTTGATGTAGTAATTGAGTTTATTCTATGTTTTCACTAAATTACAAGCGTCGAGTTCTTATAACCGCCACAATGGCCGATAACAGTTTCGTCAACCTAATTAAAATTTGACCCCAAAGGAATTATGGAGGGAAGTGAAAGTTTCCATAAACAAAAGTGACATTTTTAATTTTTTTATTTCTGAAAGTCATATATTAAGGTTAAGATATTAATGAAATAATTAATTGAATTTTAAAATTTATGTAGTTTTCCTGTTTTCGATGGAATGCCCCCCTCAAAAATAAAATGATAAGTTGAAGTAAGGTAGGCTCTATTGCTGTCCGACGTCAACATGTCTGTGGTAACATCGCAAATACATATCAATAAAAAATAAAAAATAAAAATCAATAAAAGATTCGAGTTTTTTGACAACTTCGTTAAAATGCGTTGGAAGGATTTCGGAGGTCAACAATTTCCTACTGGGAAGTTTATATCAGGGCTCTAGTTCTTTAATAAATTTCACAAAACCTTCATTCTCCACAATTGATAAAGGCTGTAAATCTTTGACAATCATTTTCACCAGTTTTTTTTCAAGCATGTTTAATTTAGTTTGAGACAGTTCATTACCTCGTTTGGATCCAAAAGTTTCAGTTGAGCTGAAACTTTATGTTGCATAGAAGTTTGAGCTGTTGCCGCTGCTGGTTCAGATCCTTTAGTTTTAGAAGTTCCCGGAATATCGAAGAATGAGTTGGTGGTTGATGGAATATTATTTTGAATCAATTCTTCCAATTCCTCATTCGGTAGTTGAATTTCGTCAACTAATTTTGTCGCAGGACGAATCCGCAATAAATGTTGCCGCAAATTTGATGTGCCGCCAAAATATTTAATTTTTTTTTACATACACTACAAATTACCATCTTACTTTCGTCGCACTTCTCAAAATATTTCCACACTATGGAATGTTTCTTCGAACCAGGAGGATGTAATTTGATATAAAAAAGTCTAAATGTTAAGCGACGCTAATATGTAGTTGGATACGTCCCTCAAAAGGGACGGAATGCACTGATTGATTAAACCCAGGACTAATTGGAATCTTCGCCAAAACTCTCAACAATGTTCGAACATTTGGCGTGGGCAGAAATAGCCCGGATACCAGTAACTTCTTGGACCTCTCTTGTAGATAGAGCTCGAGCTTTATGAGCAATGGTCCATCGTCTTCTTTTAGCCGGCCTCTTGGTATTTCTAATCTGAGAAGCTACCGTCTCTCTGAAGTGTATAGAACCAATTTTGTTCAAAAATCGATCTATATTTTTATCCTCCGATAAAGATCTTAATTAAACTTGCGGTTTTTGCAACTGTCGCTCCAACGTTCATAAAAGAGACTCTTCTCGAGGTTAATCCAGCTGGATTTAACAATTTCAGATTTGTTATTCTTCCTTCTTCTGCAACCTGTAACCTTGTACTTGTAACTTCTTGGACCTCTGTTGTAGATAAGTAGATAAGCTATGACAGTTCTGGCGCAAAATCGACCATTTTTACATGTAAATCTCCATAAGGAATTCTAAGGTCCAAAATAGCGGAATTTCCGCTAATGCCCTGCTCACTTGCTACTGCGCATGCTCGATTCAAAGATGGGTGTCCACCGATCAGCTGGTCACATGTCATTTTCTCCTCCACCACTAGATGGCACCACCTATCACTTGACACCCATCAAATTCCATCCCCCCCTCCTATACCACCAGATGACTCCACCTATCACCTGATAACTATCATTACCCTCACCACCACCAACAACGGATGACGCTATATTCTTTTTCAAAGCTACCAGATGATGTTAATGTCGTAAGATCTACCATGTATCGTTATGTGGTTCAAACCAATAGGCTGTTACTACATTTTCAAAATACTATGTTATGACTTGGATATACAAGCGAAAAAAGAATCTGTTTCGATTACGTAATCAACATTTTTTTTCATATGGAATTCAGTCAGACCAGTTCGATTACGTCGTCACCTTCATCACTTATCAAAAACTCGAGTTGCATTTTACTTGCGTATTCAAAATGGACTATGTATAATTGAATGAGAAACGTACAGGTAAGTGTGCGATAGTGCGGTATTTCAGCAGGTTTTTTTTGAAGGGTGGGGATATTAACACATTGTCGCATCATCTATCCTGAAATAAGATAATTATAATATGAAATGAATGAAGCTAAAAACTTTTCACTTTAATTTTCCCAACTTCATCAGGATGTTGTTGTAGCAGGTGATTAAAAACTTCATTATAGGGATCATGTAGGATTTCATAGGTCATTCGATCACTTGCACATTCCAATATATATTCTAGCAGCGACGCGGACGTCGTAGTATGCGTGAGCACATTCCAAATTGTTTATGCTCATGTAGGAAAACTCCCAGTACGTAACCAGATCGCTGGCTTCGCTAACGATGATGGGATAGAATTGGTGAAAGTTATTGTGTATGGCCGACATGATTTCCCTAATGTCGTCGTTGGTGGACGTGATATTGAAGAATGCTACTTCGTACGACCAATTCGTATTCAGGAATTCGGAGATGTTTGAATATTTGGGTAATTCGGTCCACTTTGGGTTAAACACGTACGATTTAAGATTGGACCAAGTGGTGGGAAGAATTCGTGGGCTGTATTACCGGAATTGCCACATGGAAATCTTTTCGAGATTACCTCTTTCCCGTTTGCCGGGTTGTTGTATGATTCTTTCAGAAGGGGTTTCGGTACGTTATGACAAATAGTGTTAATGGGAGTGGGGTTAATATAAAAACGTCTAGATCAATTTCAGTAATTATCATGGCCGTTGATTTGTGGCATGACATCGTGCAGTGGTGATTGATGTCAGTGATCGTAGCTCCCAGGTATAATTTTTTGGCGCATTCCCTGTCCAAAGCATTAGCTGAGAATCGAGGGATGTGATAGAGCTTGTTGTTGGCAATTATGTAATGCTACACCGAAAATTTCTCTCATTATAATAGACTGGTGTTGTGATATCGCCAGGTAGGTAGTTTTCTGTTGATAGGTGCAGGTCTGGCCTTCCCAAGCGAACGTGGTGGTTATGAGCTCGAAAAGCGCCCAGGGTTCACGGTGTCTCGTAATCGGCACTTTTAAATGAACGTAAACTTTCAACTCGGTGAAGGTGCAATCCGCAATTGGTAGTTGGTAATACTTCGGTAACTGTGTTAGGGGGATTGCGAGGTGATGATTATGATAGTTCATTTCCTGTTGGAGTTTTGTTAGATCTGTTAGTAACACGGTGGGGTGATATTTACACGCGTTTATAATGTTTAGGCGGCGAAGTATACGAGAGATGCGGATGTTGTGTCTTAAGTTTCCGTAAATTCTTTGTACGTTGTTGCCGGAGCCCTCGGTTTTCGGAACGAAAAGGAGGTCGACAATCTTCCGTGGTGTTGGTGCTTGCGGCGTAGTAGGTACGCGGGCTCGTGTGGGCGGAGTTTCTCGCCGAATGATGGTGGTGACGTCACACGCGGTAATGAACGTGATGGGGCGTGGCTTAGCGCAGTCGTGCGGACGGTGCGGCAGAGCCAGCGGCTGGAGCGCGGTGCGTCGTGTAGGGAATGGAAATTCGTCGGCTAAAGGTGCGATCACTCCCCTCAAACGGGAAGCACCGTGTGATGAAAGGGAGCGTTGGAACCTGCGGAGGTTCTGGTCGCGGTATGATGGCAGTGGAGCTGGTTTCTGGCTGAAACGCAGCTACTGGTGATGAGCGGTGGTGGTACTGAGCGTCATAAGTCGAAGTTCACTGGTGGTTGTCTCGGAATCAACTGCCAAAACCGCCGAACCGGGCCAATATTTATAGTAGGATAGAACAATGGGGTCTATAGTTCTCCGTGGTCGGGTTAGGAATATTAATGCGCAATAATTGTGACGTCAACGTTGTTGCCGGAACCTTAATATTTGGGAAAAAGGTCCGACGGGCCGTGGTTAAACGGTCCCATTTTTATGTGCTGGGTTGAATAACGAGTCGAGTTGTAGAGAAATGCTCTGCCGAATGGCCGTCTAACGACTGCCCCGAGTCACACAATCAGGCCAATATTTATACTAATTTAATGAATGGGGTCCATTGTTCTAAGGAGTGGGGTCGCTAATATTGGGATAGTCGCATTGGCATCAACGTGTTGCCGAGCCTTGGGTGGCAGGAAAACAACGGTGACGGTAACCCCCTAGGGTTCCGCCAGAAGCGAGCGGTAAGTGGGCAGGGCCGGCGGTGGTATCGTCCCGGGGTCACGTCACTGACGTGGTCGACGCGTGGGCGTGGCCGCCGGTGGTATCGTGCCGGGGTCGACTCGGGGACGTGGCCGTAGGTGTTCGGACGGAATTCGCGGGCGCGGTGGTCGCGGTCGCGGCACAGGAGGTAGCGGTCCCTAAACGGAGTGTCTGTTTTCGCTAGGGCCGTAACACAGGGAGACTGGGGTTGGAAGGGCAGGCTCGACAAGTCACTTGTTCCCGCGACGATCGCTTCTGGCCGGTCAAAAGACACAAGCGCTGCGAAAGCTTTACGGGGTCCCGGTTAGGGAAGATCGAACCGCTGTGATACCGCGGCTGAATTGGGGTTGGTGAGGTTGCGACGTCTCGCTTCCGGTCGAGTTCCGTTTCGTTGCGAGGGTTTCGGAATGCCCTCGTTCGTTCGCGGATGGAATATCGCTCAGCGGAGCGTGTCGAGAATCGTACGTCTCGTAATTTCGTTGCGCTCGTTTGACGAGCGGTCGTTTTAGATATGATTATTTTTCGTTGCAGGGGTTCAGCGCGGTTGAGTAAAATGCCGGTTCTCGTGAACGGCGGCACTCCTGAATCGTTGGCTTTTGGTCAAAGCTTTTCGTTGCAGTGCTGGGGCACTGAGGTTGGAGCGAATAAGTAGTCGTAGTTTATCGTTTTCGAATGGCGAACGAACTGCCCCGAGCCACACAAACGGTCCAATATTTATACCCGATTAATGAAAGGGGTCCATTGTTCTCGGGGAAATCCATTAGAGGGGTCGCGAATATTGGGGAAATCCGCAATTGCGTCAACGTAAATTGTTTTGTATTCCGTGTGTTCGATTCTGACGTCATTGTACAAACTATCGATCATGTATTTGAAATTTTACATTCGATTTTGCGTCTGTTGGAACGCTCTTGTGCTAAAATTTTGTAAACTTTCTGATCTACGACTGATAAGTTGTAACGTGTCGGATAGACCGGCGTCTATTGTGTTTAACCCTCAAGTAATACTATACGATCATTGATCCTTAGCTACTACTATCGGGTCCACGGACCCTGTATGTAATCGGTTTTTTTCTATAGGAAAAAATTATTGTACAAAGTATATTTTTGAAGACAATATAAAGCAAAATATGTTTAATCAATACGGAACATAAAAATGACTTAATTACAGTTTTTACATATTATATTACAACATTGCAAACAAATTGGCTTTTTGCAGTACATACATTTTTTGCTGGTTTTATGATCTTTTTTTTGGTGGGCAAAAGTTACATCTTGGTCTTTTTGATCTCTGTGGGGCTTCTATGGTTTCACTAGGTTCTTCAAAGTTACTTTCAGTATATCAGCAGCTTGCATGCGGATTTTGCGAGGCACACACGAATTGTAGAATCTGGCTTTCATGTGGGGACTATATAGTTGTCTTCCAAGCTCTTTGAGATAACTGGAACGGGGAAGGTCTGTTCCAGTTCGTGCAAATCCAAACAGAATATGGCTGTTAACTCCAGCAATATTCAAAATGGCATGGAATCATCGGCCAACGTCGAGTTCTTCTAGATGTTGAATAATTGGCACATTTTTCATCCAGTGCATCTACTCCTCCTTTATTTTTATTGTAGAATAAAATGATCTCAGACTTCTTACTGCATTCATCTACCGAAGATGTGTGGTGCATCGAAGATATCAATATTACTGATTTTCTTTGCTTGGGCACATAAGAAACTATTGTATTCTGAGCAGTAAATCCGAATAACGATGAATCTACAGGTCGAGTGCGATTTGGCAGACATTCTGGGGGGATAGCTCTTTTATTTTTCTTCATTGTCCCCACATAAGTAAGAACTCTATTTCTTAGCGCATCAACAAGTTCTATTGATGTATACCAATTATCACCTGTCACATTACGATTAGTGTGAACGATCGGTTCAACCAACCGCAAAATTACATGTGTTGGATGAGTGAATTTTTTCCAATTTTCAGATAGATTTTTTCCAGTGTAAACTTCTCCATTTATTGCGAAATGAGTCTTAGCGTCTGCAAGGATTTGAATTTTCAAGCCGTATTTGGCAGCTTTATTGGGCATGTACATGCGGAATTTGCACCGTCCGCGAAATGCCTCCAGCATTTCATCGACAGTGACGTCAGCGCTTGGAGAGTACACCCGTTTACGATTTCCAAAAAATTTTCAAAAATATTCGAAAGCGCATCAAATTCTTTTCGTTCTTGTTGTTTGGTCGTCAAACCGAAGGGCGCAGAGTAAAAATGAGAAACGGCACAAGGACCTAAAAATCTCTCGGCCCGTGCCATCTGTGGCCATAAACATTTTGAATTAATGAACGCCCTTATTTCGATGAGATCTGTTTTATGACTGAAGGTAGGAGAATACTTTTTCGCGCATTGTTCCTTGTTTTGAAAGTTTTGTATTTACATCCCATTACGTCAATTTTGTTATTTGTATGCTCAACAATAATGTTCAGTATTTTGTGTGTGAAAATAGTCTCCCATGCACCTAAGGGGTCAGTGGTTGGCTTTTTACGTATTTCGCCCTTCAAACCGGGTAAAACACGAACAATATTGTGCGACAACGTTCTCGAACCACCTAGAGCATCCTTCGACCATTTGGTTTTATCTTTTCCATACCAATAGTTAGCATTGGCATTTAGCTCGGCAGGTCCCTCTTCATCGCTCGATGCCAGGTATAGTTCACTATCAGAATCATGTTCGGTCAGTATCTCTCGATCCTCTTCTTTAGCTTCGCTGTGATCCCCCACGTCGACAATTTAAAAAAAGGCACATATTTGAAACTTTACAAACTAATGTGAACCTTGTGCTTGCACACTTGCAGTCAGTATATTAATTCTTGGTGATAAATTATCAAAAACAGACACCCTCAAATCAGGTTCTACGTTAAGTATGGAGCGATATTTTGTTTTTATAGCAGTTAATGTCGAGAAAACTGTCTCGCAAAGGTATGTAGATGCGAATGGCAGCAATTTCAGCAGAGATGTTTTAAATAACAGTGGATATTCCTTTTCCGTCATTATCCAGAACTTGGATAGATCCGTGGTTTTGAAAATAGATCGAAGGCTTTCATCGGACATTAAATCTACCAGCTGCTCTTTTTCTTTTAAGTTCATCTTCAGAGTGTTAAGATCACAAGTGAATGGATTAATTATCCATTGGTCGCCGTATCTGGGAATCTTATTTCCAAGTCTTGCTTAAGGTTTGTAAGATGCATCATGATTTTGGTTTTAATTTCTTCTTCGACCTTTATATTATTTTCTTCAGAAAATTTCTCCAAACACGCAAACATCTCGTAGTTTTCAGCGCTGACTTCGTCTATCCACAAACTTATTTTCCTACAAAAAGCTTTTATTTTGTTAGCTAAAATCAATACATTTGTGCTCTTCCCTTGCAACGATTGATTTAAATCGTTAAGTTTTTCAAAAATATCCGAAAGATAGCCAACTGTTGCCAGCCAATTTTCATTCAAGAAATATTCCGCTAGCTTTGGTTCCCGTTCAAGTAGAAATATTCTGATTTCATCTTTGAGATCAAATACACGTCGGAGTATTTTTCCTCGCGATAACCACCTGACCTCCGTATGTAACAGTAGATTTTCGTATTCTGATCCCATTTCACGACACATTATTTTGAAAAGGCGACTGTTTAATGGGCCAGCTTTGATGAAATTTATTATTGTGACGACTTGTTTCAACACTCTATTTACATCTGGTTGCAAATGTTTTGCTGCAAGGGCTTCACGGTGAATCATACAGTGAACAAAGCCTATGTGAGGTGAAATCTCAGTTACTTTTGCTTTGAATCCTGTTTGGGAGCCGGTCAATGCAGCTGCGCCGTCTGTACACACAGATACACAATATTCCCACTTTATGTCAAGGAGTTCAAAAAAGTTATTAACTGCATTAAAAATTGCTTCACCGCTTGTTCTTCCTTCTAATCCCTGACAAAATAACAAATCTTCGCATATGTCGTTTTCATATCGATATCGGATAAATATCAGAAGTTGAGCTACATTAGCTACATCAGTGCTTTCATCCAGCTGAATAGCATAATAGGGACTCCCTTTCACGCGATCTATAAGTTGTATGATAATATCATCAGCAAGTAGATTGATACGACGATGAACAGTGTCACTGGATAATGAAATTGTTTTCAGTACATTGGCATACTTTTCTCCTTGCATG
The DNA here is from genome assembly GCA_020654155.1 of Novius pumilus. Classification (NCBI taxonomy): domain Eukaryota; kingdom Metazoa; phylum Arthropoda; class Insecta; order Coleoptera; family Coccinellidae; genus Novius; species Novius pumilus. Next base: position 678,107 of record JAIFOV010000011.1, on the reverse strand, counting down.
ATCGAAACCATTTTCATTGCAGCTGGCAAAATGAGCGTCTCGCCAAGGTTGTGAGGTTTTTTAGTTTTGGCAATCAAAAAGGAAACCTCGAAAGATGCTTGTAAGGCCTTTTGGTTAACTGTTGTGTATTTTTGGAAATCAACCTCCTGTGACGTTAGTTTGGTGGCAAGTCGTTTAAAATAAGATTCATCTTTATTCTTTAACTGTGGATGCTTAGTTTCTAGGTGCCTTTTCAGTTTGACCGGCTTCATACTCATTTGCCAAAATCTCCGAACAAACAACGCACTGTGGATGTTGTTTAAAATTCAACACTGTACATTTAAAAACAAACTGGATTTATGATTCTTTGAAAATTCGTTGACACTTCACAGTTGTCTCGATGTAGCTGTTGCTTGTTTAGTTGAAGTTGAAGCGTCACTCTCTGCATCGATGTGTAAGGTACATGTGGCTATTGAACTACAATCATCGCTGTTATGACTAATAGTTATAGTACTGGAACTAGATGTTGCTCTGCTGTTATCGATAGTAATAACACTACCAGTAACTGAAGTGGCGGCATTGTTTTCACTACTTATATTACTCGTAACAGTTGTTGTCATTGTAGAATCGGCGACACTGTTATCAAGAACTGCATGTTTAATTCTTTTGATTTGTGATGCGTTATTAGGACTTCCACCACCTGCATTTTTAGATGTGCGTTTTGTTAGCCACTTATCCATTGTTAACTGCAATAATAAATACGTATTTATTAAAATGAAAAAAATATTTTTATTGACAATTGCTGAGTACACTTGCCCGATAAAAAAATTATTTATGATAAAACATAAATTTTATTTCATAAAATATTGGGCTATTAATAAAATAATATGTATAATGTATTATAATTTAAAAGTATAGAAGTTATAAATTCGCGCTGGTTTTGTAATTGAAACCACGCCTCCAACATGACGCCTCACTTTATTATCTAAGTATGAGTGCACAGTTACTTACCGTGTGCGTAACTAATCTTCTAAAAAAAACTTTCTACAGAAGTAATCTTTCGTGTTTTGAGCATTAAAATTTTGGAAAAAGAGGGATGCTTGAAAGTCCATTAGCTTATCGCTATCTATATACTATATACTGGCTAGTCGGAACTGGAATAATTTGATCGTTGATGAATGGTGGAAGCCAAATGTTTGCCCATCTGATGCAGCTTCTAATTCAGATATTCGTTTCCTCAAAAAATATATCTTAGATTCGAGTACTGCCGATGAGGTAGATGGTTCGCTCAAAATACTTTTTTCTGAAGGTCCAGATAAAACGCTAATAAAGCAAAATTATTATAACCTCATGCAAGAACAGTTACTTATTTGCAAACATACCTTTCAGCTTCTTCCACATTAGAAGTCATACTTTCTGGAGTGGCAGTACTTGGAGACGTTTTTCTCTTCCTTACTTCCACAGAAGGGAATGAAAAGCGTTTCTCCCCCTCATGGGCAAATATAGTAGGCAGATTTTCTTTTTCACCTTCCTCAAAATGGCACGAACATAAACGTGCATCAGGACTTGGCTCTTCTACCCGCCTAAGAACAACTGAGATTAACGAAATGATGGATTGATTGTCATTACTCAATACCTTATAAATTTCAACCATTGTCTACGTATTTTTAGATTTTTTGGGAACTATAATAATTTGCACGTCTCTCTTTCGCTGTAATGTTTGCAGTCTGGTGCCCAACATATAACCATCCGAAACGAAAAAATTTATAAAATCACTGAAAATAAAATCAACTTTCAGTTAAGACATTTAGCTCTCATCACCTCAAAGCCCTTGGTCATGAATAATACTGATAATACCAAACAGTGTGGATATAAACCACACTGTTTTTAGGTTTAATTATATTAAACTTGAAATTTTTTGTTAATTATTATCAGTCTTAATTAAAAAAATTTATTCGCCAATATGTAAGGTGTCACATCAATATTTCGGTTACTTACCTTACGTTGTTTAATTAAATCAAATCACTCAGAATGAAACTAAAAATTATTTAACGCCTTGTTTAAATCGCTTTGTTTGGAACCCAGATAGTGGCCTTGACAGCTATCTACGTCACACTAATGCGGCGTATTATCGTTATAGAGAGACTACTGTATATAATTTATTCATTATATTGCTTGTGTTTTTTCTGGGTTGATTTTGATTTTCCAATCTGTGCACCAAGTTTCGGTCAGATTTAAATGTCAATCAATATTTCGTTTGTCTCTAGGCTGGGCATGTCATGTGTGTAAATGTTATAAAGTATCGGGGAAAGTGTGGACGCCCGCCCGAACAGATTCGGTTTTCGATTTTATGTCATCAATTTTAACTTGAAAAGTCCGGTTTCTAAGGAATGAGTTAATAATTTTCGTCAATGCAAGAGGAAAATCCGCGGTCATTAATTTTGATATGAAACCTTCGTGCCATACACCGTCGAAGGCCTTTGACACGTGGAGCATTACTGCTCCCGTGCAAATCCCTCTCTGGAAGTTACCCGTGATTTGATTTGCCAGTCTAGCCGCCTGAAGGGTGGTCGACAAGTTTTTCCGAAAACCGAATTGTTCGTTTGGGAGAATTTTTTCTGTGATGGAACATTCTTGTATTCTTGTCAATATGACCGCTCAGCTACTTTGCCTAGACAGGGTAGTAAGCTGATTGGTCTGTAGCTGTCGATTTTTTGTCTGGATTTTTGTGCTTTTGGGAAGATTAAATCAGCGACTTTCCAAATTTTAAGGAAATGATACAGTCTGAACATAGCATTGACAATGGTAGTTATTTCTACTATCTATTTGTCAGTGAGGTGTTTGAGTGTAATATAATTGATCTTGTCATGACCTGGGGCTTTACGTTTTTTCAAGCTTTTAATGATACCTCTGATTTCTGAACGATTAGTGTGTCTCAATGGTGTTATTGCATGAGTGTTGTTTAGTTTCTGAATGTTGTCTTGTACTGTCTCTAAAAGTTTTGTGGGTGTGTTGTGTTCTGTGAATGTGTTTTCGAAATTATTTGCAAAGATTTCGGTTTTCTGTTCCGGATGATTTATGGTGGTGTTGTGATTTAAAGGAGGAATTTTAGTTTTTGATGATTTTTTGGTCAGTGATCTTGTCGTTTTCCAGTAACTGTCAGATTCTACGTTCAGACTGTTTATTTTGTCCTTCCAAAGGTGATTGCGAAATGCAGTCACACCTTCTTTGACTTCTTGCTGAAGGCTGTTTGCAATTTGTTTGTGAGCGGGATCAAAATTTTTGTCTCCCTCGTCTACGCGCCGTATTTTTGTCTGATTAATTCTTTCAGGTCGTTCGGAAATGTGTAAATGTTATTTTGTTGTGTTTTCTGTACAGTCGAGGCTTTGTCTAGGGCATAGAGTATGTCGGTTTGGAGTTTACTGATTACGTCTTCTATTTGTGGAATTTGTTGGATTTTGGGTATTGGACCTGTGTTTTTTAGGATGGATTGGAATGTCGGTCAGTCGATTTTTGTAGTTGTGTGAGTAGGTGGTTCAGATTGTGGTTGTCCTAGTATAAGTGTGACGGGTAAGTTCGTGATGTACTGTTGAGTCAATCGGTTTGTTTACGTGTTTGAGGAGGAAATGATCTAGTATGGTGGAGGTTGTTTCGTTATGGAAGTGTGTCGGTTCGTCTGGTTGTATGTGTTGTAAGTCATGTTCATCAATAATGTTTCGTAATAAAGTGCCATGTCTATTTGTCGTGTGATGACCCCAATGCCTGTTTGTTGCATTGAAGTCACCCCAAAATAATGGAACTATTGTCTTGTGTGATAATGTTAGTGTAATCGTCTTTTTCGAAAATGTGTGGTCTTTGGTAGACGCTGCCTAGTGTATCGTTTGACATTTCTATATTGACCTGAGTTATTTCGAGTATTACTGTGTGTACGTTTCGGCCTTAATCTCTTTGTACCTTTTTTTTTGACGAAGGGAAAATGCATTACGCACTACCCCCTGAGAAACGGTATCCTCCAGAGAGTGTGGAACTCTCTAGAAGACCACCATACCTCACCCCCATCCAGGACGTTATTCATGGTTGGGCGCAAGGCATCCCCGTCAACCAGGTTCATCCACTAAAAACCCTCCGTGCCCTTCGCGTCCCAGCCAGATGTTAGGACTGGAGACGCTCCGGGACACACGCCGCGTGAGACGGAGGATGCCTGCCGGCCTTTAATAGGTCTTTACATCAGGCATCCCCCTACATGCCTTGCCTTCGCTTCCTGATCCCCATGGTGCCTATTCGCTCTTTAACTCATTTCCCCTACTCCCGCTCTCTCCTGCTCGTACACCCTATCTTCCCTTTCCTTCGTCTCCATCACACCACAAATATTGTAAGAATTTGATAAGCGTGGTTTAATAGTTAAAGCGCCTTGTCTCTACAAATATATAATACCGACTGACTCGACGGTGGTCCACAGCGACCGCACACAGTCCCCCCGCCAAATCACATCCGGCGTATTACGTAAGCGTCCTTTTTCGCGATGCCACAATATAATCATACATAACCTGCCATCTCCGCCTGTCACCAATCATAAATGAAATGATGACAGCCGGAGCCGGCAAGGTCACCACTCCCAACTCATAAACCACCCTCTCTCTCTCACGCTCCCATCTCTTACACGCCCACACTACATGTTCCACACTATCTCCCACTTCACATACCCTTGCAAACATCCGACTCAGTCTTTCCTATTCGGCACGTAAAAGTACCGAACGACCCGTGTCCCGTGAGGAACTGGGTAAAGTAGTACGACGTCCTCCGAAAAGGACAGGCGCACCACTCCCTCAAGTCCTCCACTAAGACACGAGTCCACTTATCCGATTCATCCCAGTCACTCTGCCATTTCCTCATCGTCTCTCTCTCTCGCCTGGCGCCTGACCCCCGGAAGATGGCCGTTGCCGAAGGTAAAGAGGAAACCCCTCTCGGCCCCCAGCAGGTTGACGGGCGGGACGGCAGACTCAACTTGTGCCGCCGCCGACACTGTACGGTACTCGCCGATGGCTCTGAGAAGAATCCTCCTCTGACACATCGTCAGCAACGTTCGGTATTTCGCTATCTTTAGCACCATCCTCCAGGCAGGCACCGCATACAACAACACATTCATTCCAAACCCACATAACACTCTTCTCTTCACACTACCTGGCCCACCTATGTTCGGCATAAGGCGGGCCAACACAGACATTCTTGCATTCGTCTTTTCCACTGCATACCTCACATGCTCTCCAAAACTCAATCTACTATCCATTCTCACCCCCAAATATGTCACACACTTGCTCTCTACCACTCTCACTCCACCCAATACCACTTAAAATTCCCCCCTTCTCCTTCTCCCTCTCATCACACACACCTCCGTTTTACTTTCAGCCACCCGCAAATAATTCTCACTCATCCACTCCTGTATTCTCCCAAACGTGCTCCCCATTTTTTCACTCAACACATCTTCCGTACTCGCATTCATTACCACCATCAGATCATCCGCGTATGCCACCGGTTTTACGCCGGGCACATAGTCCAGCCTTAGCACTCCGTCGAAAAGGAGGTTCCAAAGTATCGGCCCAAGCACCGAACCCTGAGGAACCCCCATCGTGCACTTATGGCGCAGCCTCGCAGACAACCTGATGAACCTTGACGAGAAGTATGACATGAGGACGCGAATTCAGTACTGGTCCATCCCCATGCCGACAACCCTCGCCACGATCCTTCCCCAATTCACACAGTTAAAAGCATTCTTAACATCCACGCTCATCATTGCCACCTCCTATACTCCCCCTTCCCCTCATTCACTAATCTCACAACCTCTCACCGCATGTACTGTCGACCTGCCAGCCCTGAAGCCATATTTGCTATCAGAGATGATAGACCTCTCTTTTAGTCTCGCTTCCAACTTTCCTAACAAGGGGTCATCCATAAAGTACGTCACACGAATTTAATGATTTTTTGAGCTAATCTACCTTCGATGTCATCCTTTTCTGTTGTTATATACCCGTTTAATTAAAACAGGTGGTGGCAAAAACCCCTCTCGTAGTAGTCGCCGACGGCTAGATCGTTGCACACCACAGCACGAGACTTCACATTTTACTATTTGCAGTAAATATTGTGATTCCCGTACATGATTTGCGTACCAAATCGCATCACGTTTCAATACCTTGGCCTGTTCAACATCCAGTCTAGTTTCTGTGGGCATAATATATTTGGCAACCGCAGGATATCCATCAATGACCAATTGGCTCCAAATATTACTCAGCACTGTGCCTGCACTCTCAAAGTTTCGTTTTTCTAGGCCCAGGTCAGTCATTTTATTACCGGAATCGAGATGTGAACCGAAATTATCGTGTTTTAGTACAACATCAGTAAGTCCACGACTAAGAGGCGCCATTCTTCGTTCTACTCTGTCAAAAGCACTTCTTCCTGGGGCATTTGTGGCAATGTAAACAGCATCCAAATCAAAACCTTTAAAATGTTGTATAGCTGACCACCATCGCAAGTAAAAATAAATACGGGTTTTACAAAACCTTCTCGAGTTTTCATGAAGTTTTCGAACGCAGATATTTCAGAAAGTTTGTGTATATTTGTGGCATGAGTCTCTGCATTAGAGGACGAATGCTTTCCACTGCGAATTGCTACGTATGTAGGCCCGGAATGTGTCACAGCTTCAGGTTTTCCTTCACCGTATTTCTTTACTACAATACCTGGATAAACAGAGGGAATAAGTTTATGTTTTTCCGCGACCACGAAATCATGATCCGGTAATTTTACACGATAATCAAGGTGCATTAATATTGGTGCTTGAGCGTTTGATGCTGTAATACCTAATGGCACGCGTGCTTTGTCGTCCATCCATAAAAAGAAAACTTGTTCAGGGCTCAAAATTGAAGCTAAAGATTCAAGATTTCTTATCGTCGCAGTACAAAATGTGCCATTTTGATGTTTCAAATGTAGCACAGAGTCGGGTTTGCATAGTTTGACAGGAACAGTTACGACATGTCTTTTTCCTTCCTCTGTATTGACTCGTCTGGACAAAAGTCTCAAGTATAACTCTGATCGACTGATAGTATATCCCAGTTTACAAAGTTCGGCTTGTAAGTCGTCCAATGTTTTACAGCACCTTATAGTTTCAGTGCGACGTCGATCATCAGCTGCGCCACCAAAAACTGCAAGGTCCTTTTTGACTTCAAGTAAACTGGATTGTTTTTCTTCTACTCTAGGCCGACCAAGAGTATCTCGAAGTTTTAGAGCTGAGGCTAAATCGGTATTTTTTTCGCAAAGTTCTACAATTTTTTGTTTTTTACAATTACGACTTTTTTTCTGTTTTTCCGCTGCGCTAATCTTTCGCTTTAATATATTTTTTCCTGCTGAATATTTTTTTTCAAAGTTGAGATTTTTTATTGCTTCATTAGAGGCTATACCAGCATCGCGTGGTAACAACAAGTTATTGAGCTCGAATTCTAAAACTACAATTTTATTCCGTGATGCACTTTGACTAGGCGTTGGTTTAGGTATTGTTTGAAGCTGACTTTCACTTGACGGTATATTAACCATATCAGTGTCTTCTGGTAGTGGTGTCTGATCTTCTTTAGTATTTCCCTGCAAATTATAGTTTATATTGTAATAAAATTCCAAATAATATCATGATTATATCGTTACTTTTTGATACCGCGGCCTTGGGTCGCACCGTATTAAAATTACTTGTATGAAGTCCTATGAAACCGTAAGTGTAAAAACATACAGATAATCCTTTTGTACGCGATTTTAGCAAACCACTTAATATTTTAAAATTTTCTTAATCCATTTTGTAACAGTCGTAGAATTTTCGCATGTTATTATTTTTACTAATATTATAAATGCGGAAGTAACTCTGTCTGTCTGTTACGCTTTCACATCAAACTACTGAACCGATTTAAATTAAATTTGGTACACAGATAGTCTACAACTTGAGAAAAGACATAGGCAACTTTTTATTGCGGAAAAAGGGTAGTAAAAGGTTAAAAAGAAGCATGAAAGTTTCTATGGAAGTATCGTCATTTTAAAGCTAGAAGTTTGTGATGTGCTCCGGGTGCTCAATTGATTCACCTGTTTATTTTACCAAATATTTTATTTCAAAACCTCAAATTATAAATCAATTCCAAAAAAAAAACCGAAACTAAAATCTTATACAAATACGATTCCTCATCGACCGGTCGCTCCTCTTGCCGTCCGGGCTGACGTCTCGACTTCTGTGCGTTGTTGGGCGTGGACCTCTTGCTTCCAGCCCCTAGAAATAATTTAAACAGAACCCTAGTAAAAAGAAAACAACAAATGTATTATCCTCGATTCAAAATAAAGAAAGAATTCGGCAGGGTTGATTCAAACTCAACACGTATGAATCCGAGGGGTAAACATTCCAACTCAACACGTAAGAATGCCAGAGGGTTGATTCAAACTCAACACGTAAGAATGCAAGAGGGTTGATTCAAACTCAACACGTAAGAATCCGAGGGGTAAACATTCAAACTCAACACGTAAGAATGCAAGGATAAGAGGACGGACCTAGAGAAGGCGTCTACCCAGCTCAGCACGCTGGCCAGACTGTCTTTCCTAGTTTGCGTCTTGCCTTTTATACCGTGGTGTTCTTCTCAGGCAATCTCCCACTAATTGCCCTTTCACTTCAAGTTCCTCCATCGTCGTCGCCCGACAGTGATATTTAATGATAGATTATCATTACACTCCCCTTACCTGCAAAGAAAATTTTTCCTCCAACTTGAAAAACACCATCCAACGAAAGAAAAATTTTCATTGGTGTCTTCTTCTAGGTGTCGGTGGTATTTTAACTCGTACCACCTCTCCCCCTATCCGAAGCCGGTAATGTCTCGTTTTCTTCGACTGTCTGTTACGGATTTCCGGCGGTGCCAACGACAGCAATGGGATTTGCACCTTTGTGGTCTGCTCCGATGCCTGTGTCTCCGTTCTTTCCGTCTTTCCTACCTCGTTATCTTCTTCTGAATCGGTTCCAAAAAGTTTTTTGAAAAGTGTCTTCATATCCTTCCCTCTTGATGTCGTGTGCCTGGTTACTTTCTTCGGAGTATCCGGTAATGGTGAAACTGTTACCAGCGGTCTGTATTTGATCTCCCCTATTTCATCGCCTTCTGACCCCACTGGACTAGGGGTTAGTGGGATGTACAATACGTCGTCCATTTCGATCTGTTGTCTTCGTTAGCTCGCAGAAACTAATACTTATTTTATCTTGGTTGGTCCTTTTATTTCTTTATGACATCTGTTTCGTTATCATGTGCTGGTTTCAGATCCTTCACATGGATTTTGTGTACACCTCTGTTATTTTTTCCCTGAAGTTCGAAAATGACTGGTGAATATACTTTATTTATTGTATACGGGCCAGAGTACTTGGGTGCAAGTTTTGCATTAAACCCTTTTGTCGCATCGGATAGATTGTATTCCTTTTCATAACCTTTTCCCCGATTCGTGGAATCCATTCTCTCCTTCTAAGATTGTAGTAGTGACTTTGTTGTGTGAATGCTTTTGCCAGGTTTGTTTTCACCAATTCGTAAGTTTCTTTTAGTTTTCTTAGATGTTCCACTCGATTTCCTTGACTTTCCTGCTGCTGTGATAGTTTTGTTACTTGGCTGGGCATATTTAGTTCAAAACCGAAATTTAGGAACGCTGGTGAAAATCCCGTGGAATCATGTATCGCCGAATTTAACTCAAAACTTAACTCCGTTAGATATGTGTCCCATTTCTTGTGATCATTGCCGCAAAATTGTGCTATCATTGTCTTGATTACCCTGTTGGCTCGCTCGACGGGATTGGCTTGTGGCGAATACGGGGGTATTTCTATCTTCTTAATTTGAAAGTCGTTGAGCAATTCCTTGAATTCTTTGTTGTCAAATTGTCTTGCATTGTCTGTGATGATATATTCCGGACTTCCAAATCGCATTATGATTTTGTCCTTGAATGTTTGGCATATTACTTTGGCGGAGGTCTTCCGTACCGCCACCATTTCCACCCATTTGGTAAATTTGTCTTGGAATACTATGATGTAGTTATTTCCCTTGCTTGACGTTGGTAGTGGTCCTATGAAGTCCGATGCTACGGTCTCCCAGGGTAGTTGTGGTAAACTTGTTTTGTATATTTTACCCGCTGTTTGTAGTTGTTGTGGTTTATACTTTTGGCAATTTTCGCATTCCCTTACGTATTTTGCTGCGTCTTTGAACATTCCTGGCCAGTAATATTTTTGCGCTAGTCTCCCTATCGTCTTGGCTACCCCTAAGTGTCCCTCTGTAGCCTTTTCATGGTTTTCCCTTATCAATTCCGTCCTTTGTTCTATGGGGATGCATAATTTCCATACGTTCGACATATCCATTTCTTTGAAATCCTTTTTATCCCAAATTTTCCTGTATAATAGACCATTTTTGATTTGATACATCCCATCTTTTCCTGGAGAGTCTATAATTGGCTTCTTTTTCTTCCAATACCAGTCGTCCTTTTCGTTTTCCTCTGATATCAAACCCACTTGTCCTAAAGGTTGTCTTGATAATAAATCTTGATAAAAAATTCAATAGTGTCGCTTTCTTTTTCGTCATTTTTATCTGCATCTCTTTGATTGTCGATTCCACTTCATCTTCGATATTGTCACTACTTTTCAGAATTTTCCATAAGGTATTAACTTCTTCCTGTATATGCTGTGTTTTTTATCAGCCTAAGTTGCACTGTAAGTTTCGTATAATCTACGGTAAAGATTACCTAAATCTTTTGTTCATTTTGAACTTGATTTATCAAAATATGTTTATATCCACAAAATAGCACAAGTAAAAAAACGATGTCGTTGGAAAGTCAATTGTCGAATGAAATAGAAACAATAGAATCACGCGAGGTACGGTGCGTTTGGCAGCATTAGTCGAAGGGCTCGTAGGCGGTCGGCGCATGTCACGAGAGCGGGCATGAACTCGTCGACAAAACAATTTCAACCGTATTGTCCTAAAGATAGAGTTGGAAATATTTTTTAGTTTAATTAATATTTCAAATTATACGTGATTAGTACCTCTAGATACATTAGATTTTAAAATGTGATTTCACGAAACTTAAGACCCCTCCCGCACCATGTCACACTTTGTCTACCCCCTCTACCCTTTACGTGTGACGTACTTTATGGATGACCCCTAACAGATACTCATACACCTTCCCAAACATATCCAACAAGCATATCGGTCTAAACGAGGAAAGCTCATGTGAGTCCTTCCCCGTTTTCCACAACAACACCACATTCGCCACCTTCCATTCGCCCGGAAACATTCCATCCTGAAACAATCCATTGTACATTTCCAGAAGTTCATCTGGCAATGTACCCCATACAACCTTCAGCGCCTCGGCCGGCACACCATCCGGGCCAGGAGCCCTCGCCACCTTGAGCCTTCCCACTGCCTCCTCTAACTCCTCCGGCCCAAAGTAGGGAACCTCCCCATCTCCGGCGTCCGGGGTGCCAACAAAGGCGCTGCCCTCTCTACGGGGAAGAGCGCGCGCACAACCCTCGCTCTTTTACGGACCGAGAGCTGTGGCGACCCCATCCCCTTCATACTTCCCATCACAATTCTATACCCACTCCCCCACACATCCAGATCCAACTCCTCTATCATTCTTCTCCACCTCTCACACTTCTCCTTTCTTACCGTCCTTCTCATCGTACATTTCAACTCCCTCGCATACTCCCTATCACTCTTCAAAGCACTCCCCCTAAAAATCTTCCTTCTTACCCTATCATACATTCTTTTGATGGCGGAGAGCTTCTCAGTCCACCAATAGGCAGACCGGGGGCCTCCGTCATCCCCAACCACACTCATTGCTCTATCAACCTCACTCTTCACTCTCTCTCTCTTTCCCACTCCGGCGACCCTATCCCACAGATTCCGCATCACGTCGTCGATGATGTCCCTACCGACATTTGGTGACACATACGCCGCCGCTATCACGAAATCATCGTTCACCTCAATCGTCACAAAACCCTCGCCTCTGTGCACCTCACCGACCGACAACCTCTTCCCAACCAAGCGGACCGCCACATCTCGTCTCAGATCTACGATCCAGCCCGAAGTCGACACGATCCGCTTGTTGGGCTCACCCACAACCACAATCTCCACCCCCTGGCTCTTTACAGCATCCTCCAGGAAGTCGTGGGCATTCTTTGCCCTCCCTAAGTTTGTCTGTAAAAACCTAACCACCCATCTTGACTCCCCTCCCCCTCCTCCATTCCTGGTCGGACTCATCCCCCTCATCGCATTCAGACCCACATTCACACCTTCACCTACCTCCTCGCCACTTCTCCACTCATTTCCTCGACTTCGTCTTTCGCTCATCACGGGCACTCCCTGCGGATTCTGAGCCGTCACTCGTCCACCTCTAAGGGCCGCAGACCCACTTCCCCTCGCTTCGCCCCCACTCACCACCCGTCGTCCCAGCGCCTCTCCTTTTCTCGTCCGTGCCAGGGCCCGGCTGAAGTGCTCACACGCTCCAGCCCCCACCTTGTGCCTTGTCTTCCGACACAACGGACAATAGGCCTCCTTCGTGCATTTCTCAGCACTATGGCCCTTGTCCGCGCATCTGAAACAGGCGCTCCTCCTGTCCTCGCCCCGGCACTCCCTCGCCAGATGCTCCTAGGACCAGTATCTGTCGCACCTGGTCTCGACGCGGCACCTAGAAAGGCCCACTGTCACCATCTTCATTTCTATCAATCTCTCGGCGTCACGACCGTCCTCTAGGAATACCGTGGCGGCTTGCCAGTCACCACCCATTGACCTTAGCTCGCCCACCCTGATCTTACCTTCAGATGACGGTCCCAACGCCTCGCATAGCGCCTTACTTACCTCTTCCCTTGTGGTTACCGCGTCCAACCTTCTCAGGTGAACAGGGAAACCCCTCTTCCCTAGCACGCTACCTACCTTCAGGCCTTCCAGCGGTTTTCCAGCGAGTACCTTCTGTACCGCCTGGGCCTGCTCCTTGCTCGCGGTGAGCACAACCTGACCCGATCTACCACTCCGGACCGACTGCACCACCGCACCGACACTTTCACCATGGAGCGCACGCTTCACCGTTTTGAGAGTCTCCTGGTAGGAGCCCCCCTCCACGACGAACGCGTACGACCTCACACCACTCTCCCTTTCGTCACCTTCACCGCCCCCTCTCACTTTCCACTTCACCAAGTCATTTGGCACGACACTCTGAAGCATCCTGCAAAACACCCTCCGGCCCACGCTCCCGGGGACAGACCAAGTGACCTCCTTCACTCCCACCAGGTCTCCCTTCAATTCCTCGAGGGTCCGCAGCACGTCCCTCTTGGTCGCAAAGACAGCCCTAATGTGAGTGGCCTCCCTAGACTTGGTCACCCCGCCAGAACTCATCCTGCAGGATGTCTCCACCACTCCATACGTCTGCCCAGACTTCAGCAGCTCCGAAAATACCAAAGATCTCCCGGCGTCAGATTCAGCTTCAAGCCAGACGTGCCAACCCGTCTGTTCATCCACCTCCTCCTCCCCCTCGAGAATCCGGACATTCCGGAGCAGCTGTTCATCCCACTCTTTTTCGACGAGCTCCAGCCACTCATCTTCGGATTTCCACTGCGGTAGCTCCTTCACGACCTCGTGTCCCGCCTTCAATCTCCCGATTTGGGCGAGCAGGCCACGCTCCCTCTTCCTCCATTCTTCTTCCATCTTGGCCTTCTCCCTCGCCCACTCTCTCTGCAACGCTACTTTCTCGGCCTCCCGCTTCGCCTCCTGCGCCTCCATCCATTTCACGAATTGAGCCGTCAGGGTTTCCATACTGCCTTCTTGGTCCGCGTCTCCTCCGAACTTGCTGGAGTGGCCTCCGACATCCGCCACCAGCCTCTTCAGCTCGTTCGCTGGCCGCCTCATCTGTCTAACGTAGCGCTCCAGCGCTTTTACGCTCTGGCACAAAGCGAGAACACTGCCCTCCTTTGCGCCCCTGACTTTCTCCATCTGTGCTGGGGGCTCTTGCCCTCCAGCATCTGGATTCCGACCGTTTTCCTCCCCGCCGGTACGGGGGGTCAGGTAGTCGCGGCAACCGATGCCGCGACCCTTTCTTTGGCGGCTTTCTGCCTCCGCACCCTGTCCGCCCTTTTCTTGCGGGTCTGCCATTCCCGGTCCCCGTCTCCTTCCGAGGTTTCGGCCGACTCCGAGTCCACGGTCACGACCTCCACCCCGACTCCCTTCCTGGCTTCACCGTCACATCCAACTCCCCGTCGCTCTCGCTCGGCGGGGTCACATCGTCCAAGGTATATGCCAAGTTCGTCATCCTACCAGTATCACTATTCTTCCCCCCGGCCTGGTCCACCGGGGCGGTTCTGCGGTCGCCAGCTGACGGTCGAGGGATGCCCGCTCCATCACATCCCCCTACCGGCCCTGGGGTTTCCTCCCCCTGCGCGGTAACACCAACTCTCGTCGTACTCTCAGCCATAAATACAACAACTCACATATCGGTGCACTTCACTGCCTTCACCACGACACTTCCACACACCTCCATGCACTTTGGATCAGTCTTAGTTTTCGTCACTCCCCCTGGACCTCTCCGACTCGGTAAAAACCTGTCGTCTGAGCTCCCGGTTTCATCGCAACTACTTTAGCCCCCGCACCATGACAAGGTGCTGACCCACACGGGGGGACTCCCCAGCACCTACCCATTTCAAAACCCCACGGTACACGAAAACGGCCAACTCGCAGCCATTCTGTTTCGTACCAACATGTAACTCCCCAGCACAAACTCATTTCTGTACCCAGGGTACACAAAAACGACCAACTCGTGATCATTCCGTATAGTACCAACGAAAAAACCCAACAAATAACCCTCTCTAGGTAACAACTCGCCCAATAACTGAGGCTCTCTTCCAAACTATAAAAGGGATCGACTCTCAGTTTACAAGTGAACAAATGACATGAATTGTCAATTTGGCAATTCGCGTCAAAAAATTTGAAAATTCAAATAAATAATTTCTAAAACGTACCTTTTTCGTCTATTCCGCTGTATTCGACCGCAATTCAAGGTCAAGAACATCCGTCATATTCTTACGTACCAGCTGGATGCTGCGCACACATTTTCAGGGAACTAAATAATAATAATAGTAATAGTGGTTGCGGGTTAACCTATCGTTTAGTGTCTTTTCTTTGGTCACGAACGAATCGAGCTGTTGGTTTGTCGCCAAGCTACAGCACCAATAGAACTCGTCGACTATGAAATCTATGCCGCGCTTATGTCTTGTCGCCTTTTTTAATTGATGTAATACCTTGGGTGAAGTTATGTAGGGCTCTCATACTCACGCTTTCTTTTAGATATTCCATTTCTTTATCGAATTGAGCGTCTAAAGTTTCGAAGGTTTGAAATACTTGGTATTGGTGTATATCATCCCACCAAAGGTTCTTCATGAAATGGGAGGTTAGCACGTTGAGGTGCTGTGAGTGGTAAGAAGAGGGCGGGAAGTGCGATTTCCATTCAAAAATTGGATAATTGGTATGCTCTCTGGAAGTTTCATGTGATTTAACTGACCGTGAAAAATTTTTTAAATCGGAATGTCCACCCCAACTTTTGGAAATGATATTCCTGTTTAAGTTGGATACTTCAGCTCATCTATCAACAATCAGCCCTATCACCTCCACAGATATAACCCCTTGAATTGATAGGTTTCCTCCCATGCTTCTTGTGGAAATGGAGCTAGGAGCTTTAATTGTCCAAGCCGGTGTACACCCCTTTACATCGACTGTCTGTAGTTTTCCTGGTCCCTTCTGAAGGCTGGTGAGGCAGATCGCCCTCTTCTATCTCTTTCACTTTGTGAGCTACTTCTTCCAGAACGACACTGTCTTTTGGTAACATTCCTCGCTGAATGGTTTCCTGTTGTTTTCCGTGTTCCTTTCCATGTGTAATAATAAGCTTTACTTTTTTTCCCCAACTACTAAATATGACAATTTAAGTTTTTTTTCTCCTTTTTCAATCCAGAGATGTCTGTTTAATGTCTCTAGATTGATTACAGAAACAAAAAAATAAATACGTCCAGGTTTAACATAAACTGTCACTAAATAACCATAAAAGGAGTATCCTTGTGCATAGTTTTAGTTGTGTGAAACAATAACAACTACAAAGTGCTTCAGGCCAATTTGAGAAAAAAAGAACAAAAAGTACCGTCTCCAAGTGAAGTTAATTCAAACAAATAGCCAAATCAACACTAATACAAGTAATTATTTTTTAAATCAATCAGGCTGCGGATATTTTGTCTGGTTTGGGAAAAAATCCAGTCTTTTACAGCTTTCTTGTATATGCTGTATGATTTTAAGTTTTGATCGTCTTCGGGAGGTTGTTGTAAGTTCTAGAGGCCAGATATATAAAACTTCTCTGGGAGAACAATTCCTGCTCCGATCTATTCTTTCCAGTTTCATTCTTTCCAACGGTCACGTGTCTTATTCTTGGATCATTGTGGCTTCCGTATGAGGTGGATTTAGAGGCCTCAAACTCCAGAGCTCTTACAAAAGTGTGATTTCCTGTTTTTGGCCAATAAGTTGTTACCAGGCGTTGGGGGAACGTGGCGGGCAACAACGGGATGTTTAATTCCGAAGTTCGGCTGACGCAACTGGAACTGGTGGATGCGCCTCCGGAAAACGACGTGGAAAGCGGAAGATGTTAAAGCCAACCGTTGGTGGTCTGGAAAATACAGGGTGCGGCAGCATAACTTCCTTTTTTTAAAACTTAATAAAACGCATTGTATGAATCAGAAAATTTTTATTCGTTTTTTATAATATAGGTACATACATAAAGTTTTGTTTTACGTAGTTTTGAAGATCAAATTAGGTAGGTGACGTCCCCCATTCTCCATACACTGAGTAAACCGATTTCTGGCGTTTGTCATGACTCTTGCCAGCATAGCAGGCGTTATGTTGGCAATTTCTTCCTGGATGTTGGTCTTCAAATCTTGTAGGGTCCTTGGACGGTTCACAAAAACACGGGATTTCAAAACCCCATAGAAAAAATCACAAGGTGTCAAATCGGGAGAGCGGGCCGGCCACTCCAAATCGCCCTGATTGAGATAAGGCGCTCTGGGAAGTGTTCCTCAAAACAGTCATTGATGCTCTTGAAGTGTGTGCCGTTGCACCGTCTTGTTGGAACCAAGTGTCTCCTAAGTCCAACTCATGTAGCCGTGGGAAAAAATTCCTGTAACATGTTTACATACCGGTCCGAATTCACTGTCACTGTGACTTCATTTTCCTCAAAGAACCAGGGACCAATAATTCCACTTGAGGAAATTGCACACCACACTGTGACTTTAGGTGAATGCAAAGGCCTTTGATGCAATTGTCGAGGATTGGTGTCAGACCAGTAGCGCATATTTTGTTTGTTGACGGATCCGCACAAATGAAAATGGGCTTCATCACTAAAAACAATAGCGTCCTCAGGAACGACTTCCAGAAGAACCTCACACGCGTTCCTCCGCGAATTGAAGTCACGTTCAGAAAGTTCCTGCACAATTGCCATCTTGTAAGGGTGGAAATGAAGATCATCATGAAGTATTCTCCTCACAGAACGATCGGAAAGTCCAAGGGCAGACGCATGTTTGCGCGCAGAACGCCGTGGTGATCGCAACATTGAAGCTCTCACTACCTCAATGTTCTCCGGTGATCTAATCGGCCGGGGGACTCCAGTTCTTCGTCTTGTCGTACTTGCAGTTTGTCTGAACGTAGTGACCCATGTAACAATTGATTTCCGGTCCGGGACAGGAGCCAACGGGGCTAAATTAAAGCGATTCCGAAAGGCGCGCTGGGTTGCGATAACAGAACATCCGCTCGAAAAGTAGGCCTCAACGGCAAACGCACGCTCCTCACTGTTCCAACGCATGATGGCGACTGAACTGTGTCGGGACAAAACTTTATAGTCCCGCCTCTCGAACGAGACCACTAGCGCTCCGCTACGACATCAACTGACTAAATGGCGCACATTTTAAAAAAGGAAGTTATGCTGCCGCACCCTGTAGTTAAGAGAAAACGAAAGTAAAGGTGAAAAGAAAACGAAAGGGCCGAAAACGGTGGTCGGCGAAGATTATCGAAGACGCTGATGTTTTAGCGTTCCGGGTCGGAACGGCGAACGAAAAGGTGAGCACACAACGTTGGTACGGCTTCGCTTGTCGTAGGAAGCTCTGGCGAAAAAATCAACGGCCTGGTTTCTCGGCAGCTGGGCAGAAGAACAGGCGACGGCAGTATCGTGAACGAACGGCTGACGGGAAGCGAAGGCTGTCGGAGCGTCGACGTAGCGCTGAACTGGTGGTTTTTTGCCAGGAGTCGTTGGATGGAAAGACGGCGTGTGATGTTGTTAGTATTTGGCTCGTTCTTGACTGCCTTCTCCACCGAATCTCTGCTCCTTTTATCCCCTGAGGCCCCGTTTGTGGAGAAAAAAGGGTAGTTTTGCGCGATCTTTCCGAGGAACCCCACCCCGTGGTGAAGTATCGTACTCAGAAAAAACTACTACTTTTCCACAATTCGCAGCGGGACTCCACCCTCAAGGGATGAATGCGATCTGTCTAATAATTTTCTCAACGAGAAAATGAAGGGATTATTACCTTAAGGGTAACAAAGTTGTAAATAATGTTAACACCATTTATAAAAGACCGAATACAGAGTTGTTCCAAAAATTGCTCTATTTTTTCTATCTCTGTTAAGAATTCTTGAATAGGCTCGTCAGATGTTTGATGTTTTACTTTGAGCTCTGCCTGGTACACTCGTTCCTTGTGGACGTCTCCATATCTCAGTTCCAGAACCTGAGTTAAGGCTCGCGCAAACCGACGCGGTAGCGGTAGCGGTGGCGGGCGCGGTGGCGATGCGATAAAACGTCTCTTATGAGAAATGTATTTACTAGGGCATACTGATGCGGTACGTTTTTTCAGAACCGCTCAGCATGCAGCGAACGATTTTGTACCGCGCGGCGAATTGCCATAGGTTTTTCAAGCGATTAGAAGATAAGCAAAACCATATCATTCCGTTTGTTGTATATTTTGCGATTGTGCCTGCTATCGCTTATGAACGCGACTTGCACTATTTGCCCGCGCGATTTCATGTTTCGTATCAGTGGTCTCACCGCCGAATTCTTAGAAAATTTGTTGTTGTGTCTAAGCTAGTTGCTTTTATATCCGAATGCAGTATGCATTGTGCTTCTCTGACGATCTCTGGCGACATGTGCGATACAGAAAAGTTGATAGAAAAAGTGCGTGAGCACACAATTTTATATGATTTGAGTAATTGCGATTACAAAAATTTGAAAAAAAAGGACAAGGTGTGGATGAAATAGCACAAAACCTTTGTGCAGAAAATGGTAAGTAAAAATTATTATTAATTCATTTTTTTATTCCAAGATCAGTTTTCTTCAAAAACGAAACGAATTTTTCGCGCACTTCAAAAGCGGAATTCGTAGGCCTCCTTCCATCATTGTCCCAATTCCTCAGAGCTGCCGAATCGATGTGGTCTTCTTCAGCTGAATGTCTTGCCAATTCATCACTTCTTGTTCTCAAGAAATTGTGTAGCACGCACATAGTTTTCACTATTACTATGGCAGTTTCTACTTTTACCTCAATTGGCCTCAAAAGTAAACGCCATTTATGGGTCAATATCCCAAATGCATTTTCAACAACCCGTCGGGCTCTACAGAGTCTTTTGTTAAAAATTTCCTTCCTGCTGTCGATCCTCGACTGGCGATGTGGAAAGGGCCGCAACAAATATTCCTTCAGGGGGAACGCTTCATCCCCAATTAGAACGCATTGTGTCGGTTCATTCTGCGTTGGCAATGGTCTACTTCTTGGCAGATGAAACGATTTTTGGCTCAATTTCCGACCCATTAGAGATGCCTCAAAAGTCCACCGTCACTATTTCTGCCATACCCACCCACATCAATTGCAAGGAACTTGTAATTTGGATCCACAACTGCCAAAAGAACAAACGAAAACTTTTGGAGGTAGCAAAATAGTTTGATCCACTTTTATTAGGACATTGTATGGTAATATGTTTTCCATCAATGCTACCCAAACAATTGGGAAATTGCCACTTTTCGTAGAAGCCCTTTATGCTTGTCTCCCACAATTCCTCATTTGGTTCTGGCATAAATAGAGGCTGCATACGATTCCAAATGGCTTGACAGACTTCCAAAACTATAGCACTCACAGTTCGAAATCCCATTCGAAAACTGTGGCCGATAGTTTTGAAGGAATCTCCAGTTGCAAGATATCCTAAAATTAATTGTTATAAGATCAATGTATTTAAACTTTTCAACGGGCATAATTTTGTATTTTTTAAGGCGATCAACTGAAAAAATGGAAGAATCTTCGTGATTCGTTCAGCAAATTTTTAAGGAGCGAAAAACAAAAACGGGACAAGAAATGAAAAATACCGAAAGGTACAAGACATGGCCTTGGGCGCAGCAAATGGAATTTCTGCGCCCTTTTCTATCATTTGCAGCAACCGAAACAAATTTATCTGCTGAAGTCCAGCCCTCGGTATCTGAAACCTCTTTCCGGGAAAATGAAATTCCCGAACTGAACAACACATTTGTGACTCAGAGCCCTGAGCAAGTAAAGAAGAAAAGGAAAGTGGAACAAACCTCATCCGCAGAGCAGGTTATCAGATATTTAAACAAACGGGACGGGACGGATGATATAGACGACATGTTCAAAGCATACGCGAAAACGATTAAAAAATTTTCCAAAATAAGACAGGTGCTTGTAAAATATGAAGTGTCGAAAATGATAATGCGATATGAATTGGAGCAGTTAGAAGAAGACGAGGTCTCAACTTCATTATCATGAATTGAAATTCACCATTATTGATATACCTATAATAAGTTTTTTTCAATATAACAATTTTTTTTCATTTATACTCTTATTTTTAATTATCATAATCCTCTGAGTTATATACCACGAGTAAACGACTGTGCTTCATCTACGATGGTTTACTTTCGATATTTTTTGAAATTTCAATCAATTCTTATGTATTTTCGACAATAGTTCATCTGATATTTACCAATGACATTGAATACGAACAATAAGTGCTCAAAAATATTCGGAACCAAAGCAAGAACTGAATTAACTAATTTTCTATTTCTGTATGTACAATATGAAATTTGCAAATGATCGAATCCAAATTTCTGTTCACAATTGGCTCAACATAAGATGTTTCAAAACTTACGTAGTGTGACTGCCAGTCGTTCTTCTGGTTGTATGGGTCTTCGACAATTAGTGAATTCCTTAACAATATCTTCTTTTATAGCATCTAAAATGATATAAAATGATTCCACGTTCATTCTGAAATAGATGAAGAATCTTTCTTCATCTTCTTTCAATTCATGGAAGAGTACATGAAATTCTCCCAGGTACTCTCTTTTCAAGTTTATATCGTGTACCGAAATTCGACGTTTTTTCCTAAAAATTAATTTTAAATAAATAAATAAATTTAAATCAATTCTTTTAATATAGGTATATATTCACATTTTTGAAACATAACTGCATTAATATTTTAAAGTTACCTTTGCTGTTCATCATCTTCATCCGCTAACAAAGCCAGAAGTAAAGCTTCTTCTTCCCGTTCCATTCTCCAAACAAATTAAATTGTAAGAGTTACTTTTATAACGTACGATCGCTAAATGATGATCGCTTCAGTGTGCGCCTATAGCCAACCGCGACCCGATCGTACCGCCACCGCGCCCTCCACCGCTACCGCTACCGCGTCAGTTTGCGCGAGCCTTTAACTTCTCATAATTCGATTGGTCTGTTCGTGTATGATCAGACCCGATAAATAACCACATAGCCCCTTTGAATCACACATAGTCACAATTTTATTTTGCGTTTTTTTAAACAAAGCGGAGGTTTTTGTTTTCTTTATTTGTTGAATATCTTTCATTGATACAATGTCGGTTTTAATAAAAAACAGAAAATTTGACTCGGCTGATTAACGTGTAGATGTTAATTCGTGATCGTTTCTGTTATTTATCTTTCAAAATTTCGGTCTTCCTAAGTATTTAGAATTTAGAGTAGACCCTGTTAGGGTCCATGTACATTGTTGGGGTGTCATCATATCGGTACACGTATCGGGATTGGCAAAAGTCGACGGTGTGAATGTTGCGCACTGATGGTTTTACTTTGGATTTCATATTGAACTGCATCATGACTGCTACCAGCTGGTCCATTGGTATGGGCTTGTTAGTGAATATGATGGAGTCGTCTCCGTTAATAATGATGTCGCCTTTGATGTTCATGATTGTCAACGCCTCCATCAATATTGCGTAGTTTATCAAACTGTTCCCAAGGCTTGCGTCAACATCTCCAGACATGCGCGTTTCACTAACAAAATACTCGTCGCCATGTCGATTTTTGCATTTGTTGTTCAATGTTTTTTTTGACAATGAAGCCAGGTGACGGTTATGGTGATAGCATGACTGGTAAAATTTATGTGTCAACGCAAGCATTTTCTGGGTAACATGCGCATCCAACTCAGTATAAAAGTTGTATTTGCGCAAAAGTTTTTAATTTTAAGGGCGACCTCGTCATAGTTTCCCTTGCCAAAATGATATTTCTGATGATGTATTCAAAAACAAATTCCTCTATTGGTTTAATGTAAGAGCCACATTCGATGTTAAAGGTGCTGTGCCGGGCCTGTATCATACGGGGTGGTCATTTTTTCAATTTTTGTGAAAAGGCAAATTCCGCTTCTCATTGTAGACGTCATTCTGTAGTCGTCCAAGGCCGTCACGAAAAGCTTTCGCTTAGACTCGGGATACATGCTTTGAACGTATTCATCGAGGGAAAGACGCTGGGGATGACATTGGAACTTTTTGATGTGTCTATAGCAGCGGGCAATGATGGTAGGTTGATAGTCGGGGAGAATGACGGGCTGATGCCGATTTCGATAGGCGGCATAGCTGGTTTCGGGACTGTTGGGGTAGTAATACCAATCTCTGGGTGTCGTAAGAGACGGTATATAAGATAGCTGACGACCCCAACGATCGTGGCGATTCCTATACTTGGGAGTATCCAATGATACCACCTGGTGGACGTATGTGTATGGTGGATAGGAGGCCATTGTTGTTTGAAGAATCGCTAATACTGGTCTCTCTAATCACCCATGGTAGAAGGGGGTGTTTGGACGATGCCGTTGACATTTCTGTTGACTGCCCTGATGTGAGGCAGGTTATCTTCCGTGAATTGGAATGTTACCCGCATGCGATCTGTGATGTGTCGCGGGATTGTGTATTCCAGAAGTCTGCACCGTTCTGATTGCTCAAATAAGTGCACCTGATCAAAGTAGGTGTTCAGCATTGCCGCGCACTACTGCTGATACTTGGCATCTATGACCTTTCCGTAGGTTTTGTTGAAAAGAAAGTCCAGGACCGTTGTTCATTGAACTCTCTCTCTCTCTATTTCGACCAGTTGTCTCTGGCCAACCACAAGCTTGATGCGGGCTTCGGGGTCATGTGGATCGGCCTGATATAGAGCGATCCTCTGATTATAACCATTGGGGAAATGGGCGTTCTCCTGGTTGTCTCCAAATCCCAACCAGTCTGCTATAACTCCACCCACTCTTGGTTGGCGGGGCTGAGCCTGTGGTCGCCTCTGTGGCTCGTTAGCCATTCGGTGTGTTATGTGCCGCCGATAATCAACAATTTGTTATTCCTGTCGCAACCGGGTTCAAAACATAAGTATCAATGATCGCAATAAATAGCTTAAACCAAAGAAGTTGTGGTACTATTCTAATATTCTCTTAGGAGAAGCTGTTGTTAGTTTCCAAATTTCCCATAAGCTGTTTTTGTAACCAAAGTCTGCATTTCCGAAATTTTGTACGTCCTCAATTTAGGGCAGTAAATTCAAAGTAGACTTGGAATGAATCGATTTGTATTATTTTCCATATACAATAACATATTTTAGTTATAATTTGTATATAACCTCAGTTATTCGAAAAAACTTTCCTTGACCTTGATTAGCTTCATTCTTCAGAATATAGGACATAAATTATAAAGCAATGCGGAAATTGAATATTTTTAATTATGAATAGATCATACATAATATCCATAGGACAAAATTTAAATTCATATTAAATGATTCTAAAAATCATCTAAACACTTAATGCAGTGTTATCCACATTTTTTCTTCTTATTTCGTGGGGAACCATAAAACCATAAAAGGAGGAAAATATTGTTCACCAGGAATCTGGTATCATCAATACTTTTATTGGTTTCATCTTGGAATTATTGGTTATACCTGGGTTGGTCGGAGGTGCCATCTATTCCCCATTTACAAATCATTTCATACCTGCCTGAATCAATGGTTTTATCAGAAATTTCCCGAATTATTCGAAGAATTCTCAGACAGGTATGATACAATAAATCCTCCTATTCCGTTAGTACAAATATTTTTTGGATAACACTGTTTCTTGGACTGGAGAAGTTGGGTAAATATCTGCTTGTCTATTTTTACCTCTTGCTACTGCTTCTACGTTAGTATAAGCAATTGGTGTTGAAGAATAGTTTAAACGCCTGTTTATTTTTTTGGCGGTTGAAGGGCAAGATGCTACTTTACTTAAAGCAATTGACTCTAACCTTTTTCCTTTTTTATACAATTTATATTTGGCCACTCGAAGTGCTTCTGGTGTACTTATCAAGGAAGCTAGAAATAATATGAACAACATACTTAGAAAATGATTTCAATCAAATGGAATATTGAAGGGAACAATTCATGTCATGTTATTTCTTCGTAACCTCCAATCACAGGAGTGATTGCACTTTCTTTTACCATGTTTTCTTCGTAGTCTGTTTGAGGTTTCTCGTCTGGTACGAGAAGACCTTTCAGTATTTCGGTGGCAGTTTCGTGCCAATTGTTCGTGTATTCCCCATTTTCTTTTCTAATAGTAGATAGTGCAGTACTCTTTCGTAGTTTCCCAGCCATGATTTTATATGTTATGGACCAAGGGTCCTCATTCATTGAGCTTTCTACGAAGCTTTTCCAAGTTCTTTCTTTTTTAGATCTTATTTTCTTATTTTATCTTTATTATTTTATCTTATTTTATTTTTATATAATTTCTGCAATTTTCTCATTTCAGTTTTGAGGTTTTCTATGTTCGTTATATTTCCGCTTCGAAGGAGTCTTCTGATCTCCTTCCTTTTATGTTCAATACCTTTCTTCATAGAAAGGAGTTCATTCATCCACCATTTCACTTCTTTAGTATTGCGTAGTCTTTATCTATTCATATGTTTCTCACAAGTTCTGATTATCCAATTAGTTATTCACTCTCTGCTGTCGGCCCTTGTAGATCAGGTTTCGTATCATTTAGAGTTGTTTGAACAGCTTTCCAGTTTACTTCTTTAGTGTTGAAGTTAGTGCTTTTAGCTTTCATTGTTTGATGCTGTAGCATAACTTCTATTAATCATTATCAATCATTAATCATTATGATCTGATGAGGTTTCATGTGGTATAATTCTCCATTCATTAATAGCTCCAATTAAGGAGCTGGTTGCTGCAGTTATGTCGATATTGGTTTTACCTCTATTTTCTGTATCAAAAGTAGTATATGCCGATGGCTGATTAACTATCTCCATTCTCATTGATTGCAGCATTTCTAATACAATTTCGCCCCTTTGGTCTGTTTCTGTGGCAAACCATTCTTCTGATTAAGCATTCACATCAGCACAGTATATTACTTTCTTATCACTCAGGACAGTTCTAAGTTTACTTATTTTATTCATGTGGCCCTCAATGGGATCGCTGAATTGGCAGTATGGATTCACGATCAGAATTTTATGGTTTCCTATGTTGATTTCAATTGTAATCATATGATCGTCTGTTACTTGCGTTAATTTTATTGGAGTGATCATTCTATTGAGAATTATCGTTGCTGTTTTCGCGTTTTCAGAGTTATATATTTGTGATGCATTATTTGGCATCACCGAAGGTTTGCCGTATCTGTTGATATATGGTTCCTGAATACAGATTATATCGATTTTCAGTTTTTGTGCTAAGATTCGTATTTCGTCCATGGCTGCAAGGTCTCTGCCAGCGTTTATTTGTAGAATTTTCAGACTTCTATTCACCATAGTCCGTCTGTTCGATAAGTCTGTTCAGGAACATTTTATATGTCGGGCATTCTCCATCTTTGCATTTTACTTTCCGTTTATTGCAAGGGATACATATTTTGTATCCTTGCAGTCTTTCTTTTCATGGTCTGCTTCACCACATTTTCCGCATTGTTTTTCGTTATTACAATATTTCGCAGGATGTCCGAAATCCTGACATTTCAAGCATCGAGTTACTACAATGTAGTCTTTTATCTTGAGGGCTTCAAAGCCTATGAAAACCCTTCCCTCTTTCAGCAATTCCGATCTTATGCTATGATGTGTTTCTACCACCCAGTGGCAGGTTGGTTTATCTTTTGGTCCTGTGTTGAACAAGGCCTTGAATTTATCCTTGATGCATATGTCCGTGAGTGTTTGAGCTTGAATAGCTTCTTCTAAGCCTTTTGCATCTAGGTTCTTGTCAACATCGTATATTATCATTTTTGGTAGTTTCTTTTTCGGTTTTTCTACCGCAAAGTCGGTAAGTTCTGGATGTTGTATTAGTTTTTGGATATCGCCCTTTGTAGCAACTTCTACTAAAATTTTGTTGCTTTTCATTGGTTTCATCTTCGTGATCTTAATCTTATTCTTTACAGGATTCACTTTTTTCATGAACTCAGTTTTTACTTGACTGGAGTTCTTACCACTTTCAGCTTTCAATTCTACGATTGCAACGTGGTTTATGACTTTCTGCGTTTGACTAATGTCCGTTTTGGAGGTAGGGGCTCCAGTAGTCGCCGCCTTACTTGCGTAAGTCGGTCTGTTTATGCGGATAATGTCTTCCATTGCTGATTGGCTTTTAACCATACCCTCAAGGGTGGCTTGTTTAATTGCAATTATATTTATATTTTGCTCGAGAGATTTCAATTTATAGGATATACATTCTCTCGCGGTTTTTGTTATCCTAGTGTCATCGTCGATGACTTTTTTAATTCCCTGTATGCACTTGTACATTTCATTGTGCAATTCCTCAGTGGATAGCCCCATGTCGAGAGGAGCCTTAGGCCCTTCTACCCGACATTGGGATTCTCCACTGTGTTCTTTTTCTGTACCCGCCATCGGCGGAACTCACACTGTCACCTTTTTCTTTTACCCCTCTATTGGTTTCACGAAATTTAGAATTCGTTACTCACGGTGGTGGCCACGTGAAGGCTAGGGAGGAACAGCTTTTACAAATTGAATATCGCAAAAACACAGTCAATAACAACGCATTTATTGGTACTTACTGCCTGGGATCCGAAACCAGGGATGAATGCCGTACCTTGCACCACCTCAAGGCAAGGACACTGCCCTCCTTTGCGCCTTCTACTATTTCTCAGTGCCGGCGGCTCTCTCACCTCCAGCACCTGGACCCCGGTCTCTTTCTTCTCCGCCGGTGCGGGGGCCGGGATGCCGCAGCAGCCCGTAAAACGTCCCTCTTGGCTACGAAGGTGGACCGCAGTGATCCTGGCGTCAGATTCGCTTTCGAGCCAGACGTGCGTGCCCGTCTGCTCGTCCACTTCCTCCTCCCCCTCGAGAATCTCCACATTCCGGAGTAGCTGCTGGTCCCACTCCTTTGTCACTAATTCCAACCACTCTTCTTCGTTGCTCCATTGGGGTAGTTCTTTCACTACTTCGTGCCCCGCCTTCAGCGTCGCGATCTGGACGAGCAAGTCACGCTCCCTCTTCCTCCACTCATCGTCCGTCCTGGCTTTTTTCCTCGCCCATTCCTCTCTCTCTCTCGCTCTCGGCTCTGCGCTCCGCTTCCTGCGCCTCCATCTACTTTACGAACTGGCCTCCACGCTGCCTCCAAAATTGCTGGCGTGGCGTCCGACTTCCGTCACAATCTTCCTCAGCTCTTTTGCAGGCTGACGCATGTGCCTCACGTATCTCTCCAACGCTTTGGCACAGGGCGAGGACACAGCCCCCTTTCGCGCCTTCCACTACTTCTATCAATGCTGGCAGCTCTTGCTCCTCCAGCACCTGGACCCCGGATTTTTTCTTCCCCGCCCGTGCGGGGCCGGGATGCCGCAGCAGCCACGAGTTTCACCTCCACTTCTTCTGTCTACGCGTTCCAAAACCCCTTCTTCTCCCTTGGCTCAGCCATTCCTGGTGCCCGTCTCCTTCCGAGTCCACGGCCACGACCTCCACCCCGGCTCCCTTCTCGGGTCGCTTCTACGCATCATCTTCTTGTTCATCTCCCCGTCGCTCTCGCTCGGCGGGGTCACATCATCCATCTTATACGCAATGTTCGCCTTCTTACCAGTAGCAAATTTCTTCCCCGGCCTGGTTTATCGGGGCGGTTCCACGGTCGTCAGCTGACGGTCGAGGGAAGCCTGCTCCATTACTCCCCCCTACCGGCCCTGGGGTTTCCTCCCCCTGGGCGGTAGCTTCTCTTCCTATTGAACTTTCAGCCATGGTTCAATGTCCGCGCCACGGTGCACTTCACTGCACCGTTGGTTTAGTATTTCCTAGAGAAAACCTGTGTGTCTTAATTACCCTGGAAGTCCAAAAAAATAAAATAAAATGGTTTAGTAATTCCTATAAATGTGTGCAATTCTACTCACAACATGTTCGCTCAGTATCTTTCGATACACTGGCCTCACGCTCTGATTGATTTTCGTCGTGGAAGTTGAAATGTAACCATCCATCGAGTACATTTTTTCAATCCATCAGGTACATTGATGACGATGTGTGATTTTGCATCTTGGAAAGGAAGAAAAAAAACAATTAATGAGATATATAAGATGAACACAAATAACAATTTAAACACCCGGACAACTATTGGAAAGTCAAAAACTGGATTTTCCTTTTCAACAGCCATTTGAAAATATTCAAATTGTATACCCATTTTTCATCACGTAGTACCATTTCGATTAATTTGATCAATTGACCCAATCTACATAAAAAGAGTAAGGAAAAATGATAGTTTCGGAACGGGAGGGAAACATCTTTATTAGGAAAAATTAATTTTAGAAAGGTTTTCTTTTCTCAATTATATAACCTTACAGGGAAAGTCGTGCTAAATCCGTTAAGAGCGTGGAGTACCAATCATTTCTGACTAATATATAACACCATACCCTAAACTTAACCCTTTGCAACTTTGAGCGCTAGGTTCGAAGTTTTAACTGCTCTTCAAGTGGTTGCGTTAGGGCTTTTATAGGCAGATTCTCCCTTAATGGTACTTCTGCGTCGACGCGCCGTGTGATGGGGTGGAAACCACTTGCGCCCTCTGTCTTCCGTCGGTGGTCATACAACTACTTGTTCGCGGTAGAGGTGTACTGAGATATTCGATTTTTAATATTTTTATTGAAAATTACTGAATTTTAGGCTACTGAATTTAATTTTGTTAATTTTGTGTGTTTCATATTATTATTATTATTGAATAACTTTGCGCCAGTGTCTATGAATCCGCACCCTTTTGATCCTAATATGGAAATGTGAAGGGTTGCGCGATTTACATGTGTTATAAGATGCTTTACGACGTCAATCATTAAAATAGTGCATGCGTCAATTTAATAGGGCGTAGGAGGCAATTGAAAGTTAAGAAATCAACAAAAAATTAGGAAGTAAATTTTCTCTAAAGGGATATCTGAAGAACAAATGAATGATATAGCAGTTGTTCAATTTGTTGCAGATTTGTTTTAAAATATCTGACGTTTCATCAGCTACGTTCAAACGAGGTATTACAATCTCGGTTTTATTTAAATTCATTGAAAAAACTTAGTTTCATTGACGACAGTGGAGAAGAAATGGTATGCAAAAAATGTCATTCATTAAATTAGGTTCTCGCACAACTTTTACTTATTCTACAGTTCATGTTCAACATGGCCGCCTCTGTTTCCAATACATTGTCGCATCCTTGTACGGAGACCAGTCTTCACTATTCCAGTGGTCAACGTTGTCCTCATTTGATTTGCTGCATACACAATTCTTTCTTTTAATTCTTCAACAGACGATACTGGATTTGGCTCGCTGTAGACAAGATTTTTCATATGCCCCCACACATGAAAATCCATGGGGGTTGGGTCTGGACTTCTTGCTTGCCATGGCAACGGCCCACCTCGTCCAATCCATTTGTTTGGATAATTAGTGTCCAGCCAGTCTCTGACACTCCTAATGAAATGGGCAGGGCAGCCATCATGTTGGAAACACATTTCCCTGATCAAGTTTTCCCGCAAGAAGTTTTCGTAAATTTCCCCATTTAGATTGTCCGGGAGAAAGTAAGGTCCAATCAAATAATTGGAAATAATTCCCATCCACACATTGACGCTGAATCTGCGTTGGGATCCTTTAATTCTTTTCTTATTGGGCTTCCTCAGTTCTTTTGGGGCCCAATAATGAGCGTTGTGATAGTTTGTTATCCCATCTTTGTCAAACTTGGATTCATCTGTCCACAAGATATTTCGCAGAAAATCCGGGTCGTATACGTCAGCGTTCAGCATAAATCTGCAGAAGTCCATCCTTCTCGCGGGGTCTCCTTCTTCAATAACGTGTACCGGCGTGTAATGATACGGATATAGGCCAGCAGTCTGTACTGTGGTCCAGCACTCTCCATTGCGAAAGTCCCATTGCGATCACGGGCAACAATATTAGTCGAAGTAGTCGGATCCACTCTAAATCGTTGCACTATTTCATTGTCCCGTTCTTCGTTGTCATTAATTCTTGGTCTTCCAATGTCGGTATTTCGTCTCAAAACAGAGCCAGTTTCTCGAAGTCTTCGATAAACTCTGTCAAAAACGGCTACATCCGGCACTCGACGACCGGGATAGTGAGTTATGTACTCTTTGCGAGCTTGTGCAGACACACAATTGCAATATCCGTAACAAAGAAGCATATCAGCATATTCCTCAGATGTGTAGGACGTCATCTTCAACACTTCTGTATCACAAGTACAAACCAGAATCCGGTTAAAAAGCACAGTAATCACAAATCAGAACAAATAGTCCAAAATCACAGTCAAGTCGCGTAAATGAGCAAAACGATGTCACATCTACTATCAATGCGGGACCGTGAGAACTACTACCTGGAACGTCCGAAATACTTTTCTCCACGAATTGGAATACAAATCCTGGACTGTTATACCTCGTTAGATAGCTTATGAAACGTAGATATTTTGAAACACATCTGCCGAACAACTGCTATATCATTTTTTTTAGATATCCCTTAGAGAAAATTGCCTCCTACGCCCTATTAAATTGACGTATGCACTATTTTAATGATTGACGTCGTAAAGCATCTTATTACACATGTAAAAATTCAATAATAATAATAATAAAACACACAAAATTAACAAAATTAAATTTAGTAGCCTAAAATTCAGTAATTTTCAAGAAAAATATTTATTAAAAGTCGAATATCTCGGAAAGGGTTAAGTTTAGGGTATGGTGTTATATAGTGAAATTAGTCAGAAATGATTGGTACTCCACGCTCGTAACGGATCTAGCACGACTTTCCCTGTAACCCTGTATAATCAACTTTTATTGCCAATTCTTATTGCACCGCACATTTGGCTAGATATAATTAAAGAGCTTTCTTGAAAATTACAATCAGTCTCAACATTACGAGATATTTTGTAAACTAAGTCAAAAGTGCCCAATGCTCCCTATGCTAGGGAGGCTTGGACATATCCTGTGGGAGGCTTGGGCATGGGCTATAAATCACTTTATATCCATAATGGAATTCAAAAATTAGTTAACAAATAAACTATTATTAAAAACTATATCAATAATAGAAACCACAAATAAAAGTTAACAAATAAAAAACATCTTAAACAGTATCTTAACTCATATGAGAGGTATAACCCATAAAGAACTATCAAATGTGTACTTATGCCCGTATTCACAGTCCGTACTTGAGGGTGGGTGTGAGTGTGAGGGCACCCTCAAGTATGAGAACGCGTTTCATAGACCGTACTCAGTGAGGTGAGTGAAGCTTGACGAGCTCTCCACTTAAGGGAGGGTGGAAGGTTGTGCAACAGCAGTGCTTTATAATTATAAGTATTATGGATGATGAAGATGAATATAATGAAATGGAAACTTCAAATACTGCAGAAGTTAACAGGATAGGATCATCATTTCGTACAGCCTTCATAAATTGTAATTTCAATTAAATTCGGTATTTTTAAATGTGTTACGTATTAACAAAAACCAGTCTTTTCAAATAAATATATTGAATGTATAATAATAAAATCATAAAAGAACTGCTCCTATTTGCCCATTTTTTTCAGCTGCTCCTCTAATTTTAGCTGTGCTAATTGTAATTCTATGTCTGCCGTTTTCATTCGTTTCGCATGCAGTTCCCTCTGTTGCAATATTGCTTCTCTAATTTTTAATACACGGAGGCTCTTTTCATCACTTGACTCAATATCTTCACGTTTTCTTTTACTACTCTTTGACTCTGAGGTTCCCATTTCTCCTTTGACAATAATGATTTCCGTTGCATTGTCCATTGTGTTTTCCTCTGTAACAAACATATACATTGAGTTTTGACAGACTAGCAAGCCCAACTCGAATTTTCACCAAGTATTACTTGACAATTTAATCAAATTAAAAAAATTGTATTACCTATATCTTTTTGATAGGTACCTAAGCTATCCCATGCACATTCCACCTCAACATCCAGGTTAGGTGCAGCAGCATCTACGTACTCCATCACTTTTTCAATTGTTTTTGGGTTCGCTGTGAAAATTCCTGGCTATTGAATGTCGCACAAATTCTAGTCCACGCCTCATTTTTTGCTTTTATTGTTGTGCCATCGGTTTTTTTATTTTCTAAAATATTTGATTCTTCTGTTACTAGTTGCACCAGCATCAGTTTTTCCCTCTCGCTGAACACACTTTTTTCCATTTTAGTAATCGAGATGTACCGAACAGAAAATTTACGAACAATGAACATAACTGTCGAGAAAGGTTTATAGGTAAACTAGGTATAATAAATTGGAAATTTCCGGCGTAAATAAAATCTACCAATTTTAAAATATCTTTCACTTTGACGTTTGACGATGTTGTCAAATGCTCCTACACTCACAAATGTCACTCAGGTAAGGGAACGTTGAGGGCGTTCTATGATTTGCGCGCCAAGGGTGAGTACTGAGGGTCCCTTACCGGAGTGATACTTATCCCCTCACCTTGAGAGTCGACTGTGAATACGGGCATTAGAGCTACCACGTTTGGTTTTATTACATTTCTTTGGTACTGGCAGTTTAGTTTTGATGTCGTC
Organism: Novius pumilus; assembly: GCA_020654155.1. Taxonomy (NCBI): domain Eukaryota; kingdom Metazoa; phylum Arthropoda; class Insecta; order Coleoptera; family Coccinellidae; genus Novius; species Novius pumilus. The sequence goes on along the minus strand of JAIFOV010000011.1, from coordinate 644,775 downwards.
TAAAAGGACACTAGCTATGTCATCTACTTCTACTATTTAAAAATCCTCCTATACTGAACATAATAGGAGGGAGCATTGGGCATGCCCAAACCACCCGCGCGTCTAATGCTCATTACTCCTCTGTATACATTTTCGACATAGGTTACCGGTATTTTTTTGAATCTACGTATTTAGATATGAATTTTAGTTTTATTCATAGATTAGTAAATATACATTAGATAAATAATAAAAAATACACATACCTTTCATTAGTTTTCTCTTTATTACGATCCGAAACCACAACAAAATGTTTACTTTTACGAGCGCATAAACTTCAAACGTTTGTGTTTGACAACTGACAGAAATGACAGATAGTCTATGGATGAACAGTGTTGCCAGTCGGTAAACTACTAAATCAAGAAAAAAATAAAATCTATGATCAAATATGAATGAAATGGGGGTGCCCATGTCTCCCAACTGCCCATTCCTCCTCTACCTCCCCTATCACGCGCCAGATTCGAATACTTATTTTAACAGATTCTCTATTTTTTTCCATTTTTTTTTAAATCTATGATGGATAATAATGTGATATATCTTATTGGTAGTAACAGATACTTTTTTGGGGTCAAATTACTATTTGAAAACGGATTTTCTGCATTTTATCCATTTCATCGACATTTTCGAAAACTTTTGATCCAGCTTTCATCGACAGGTTGATTATTTTCGTAAACTTAACACTGGCCAGGGAGGAGTTTGTGAGAATACAGTAATTATTTCCGGGCACGATACTACACCCCAGGGTGGAGTTCCCCGGAAATTCGTCAATTTGATTACATCATTTTTTACAAAGGGAGCCCCTGGCTATAAAAGGAGCAGCGGATCGGGAGGAAAATTCATTCGAATTCGGAACATTTTAATACGAGCAACGATCGCCTTTTTTTTCCTTTTCCTGCAACGAGTGCAAAGTGTCCTGTGCCGAAATCCACCAACTTTTTTTATGTCGCTAGGCGAAAAAGCCGGCGAAACCAAGCGTAGACGTGTGCCACCGCTCCCACGGTCGGCTTTAGATCGATAATTTGACCATGGCCGCTTCCATCGTCAGAACAACCCGGTAACAATCTCTACCGAGATAAACTGGCAATGTAATATTGAAATTTACTGCTGATCACAACCAAAAGAATAATGTTTGCAATATTCTTTGAGATAACAAAATAGTCCAGACTCCAGAGTTGATGAAAAAATCATGACCGACTTTGTTGGTTTGCGAACAAAGATGTTGTTAGGCGGGTATTTCGGGAAAACCCAAATAAGCTGGCTGTAAACCTACATGGGTACCGAAAGGTTTTATACCAGTGCAGATAGCTATATTTATAAATAACGGATGTTCAGGGGGATTAGTCCTCAATTTATGAGCTAGGTATTCCCTTTCTTTGTAAATAGTGCCGATGATTTCCTCGAAACTTAGAATTACCCATCTGACTGATAGTTGTAAGACGGCATTCATCCGAGCAGTGTTGTACAAGATTTGAGAGAGAACGGATCGCAAAATAAAGAGTTGGAAACCAAAGTGTTTAGTTCTAAAATACGAGATTCAAGCAACACTCAAAAAAAACGAAGGCACGGCTTGTTAGTTTCAATCCGTGCATGGAACTAAAGAAGAAGAAACAAATCCTTTAAACAAAGTTCCACACCCAACAGATGTATTTCTTCAATGTTAACAAGATAAAAGTGTCACTTGAACAATCGAAATAAATAAAAAAGAATGTCGTGAAAATGAAATATCTTATAACCAACGCGATTAAAAAGAAGAAAGTTGCTTTTTGTAGTAATGATCACAAATGATATTTAATATCGATTCTAGCATTCCCTAAGTTGGACTGCTTCGTGAATACCAACTCATTAAATTATCACACGTTTCATGCTATTCCATATTTTTGTAAAACTGTCATTAAAATATTGTAAATATTTTTTTATTCAATCGATCTTTGTATTATGCAAATAATGTTGGGATATTTGAAGATAATAATAACTATTATTTCAAAGTAGAGAGGAATTTCTGTCAAAAACCTTACCTTTAACATAGGGCAGACATTAACAAAATGAATATGACATCAAAATATGGTTCAATCAATATAAATTCGATGTCATAAACTTGTCGTTATTACTTTCAGGAAACATTTTCAGGTGAGTATAATTGAGACTGTTAATATTCGATTTTGCCGGACTAAGACCACATTCCACATACAAAATTGATGTTCCACAAAGAAGCGAGGGTTGAACATCAAAGATCATGAATCGGCCACTGTCAAAAGATTGTAGGAAAAAATATTGTATTTTGCAAGTAATCTTGCTTAATTATAATTAAATTTTACCCTAATTTTTTGTATCAAATCAAATCACTGTCGAGCGATTTTGGTGAAAAAATTCTTTGAAAATGTTATTCTGCAACTTTTTTTTTATTTAATCATATATTCTACATTTTTCTGAAATAAGATAATTTTCTTCATAAATAACTCCTAGATGAAGTTCACTGCGTTACAAATAATGAGGATGTAGCGTTAATTTACAATTGAATCAGATTAAATAAATACACTTCTTCTATATTAATTTGTCCGATAAGATAATCACTTAAGGGCTTGTTTCACAACGTCCAGATGTAATGTATCCGTCTAGTGAACTATATATTTCCATTGAACTATGCTGGTTATCTGGCATATAACACCTTATCTGGAGGTGGCTCAACAGGCCTTAAATCGTACATAATATATATAATATAATATAATATTTCACAATATTAATATTATATATGTTGTTATACATTTCTAGACTTGTAGTATGATGTCATATCAATTTATGGAAAACGATTTAATTTAAATCATAGAGAATTAATTCATGTATTTGATACTAAGAATGAGTATCAAAACTTAAAAAATTGTCAAAGAATTAGACAGACTTTAATCTTTCAGTGTATTCATTTAGAAATCGTACTTATCCACTTTATAATTTACGAAACAACCTTCCACTCCACATTAACAGGAAATTCTTCTGATAAGGCTGCGTCAGTTCCCAAGTAGCTCAAATTGTATTGATAAACTAGTTTTAATTTCTACTTCTTGAAAATATGTTTTTTCAATGTCTATATATGATCATTTTTCTCATATTACCTTTACGTCGAATTTGATCTCAAAGTTCATAAGCTTGTGAAGTTTTAAGATTTAGCGATTACAAAACGTGATTAATTAATTATCTCAATTTATATACCTTGAAATAATAATTTTTTTTCAGCGTGGGTCTGTCTTTTTGAATTCAATGAAAATAACGTTTAGTTTGATAAATATTTGAAACTTGTTGATTGAACTGTCATATTTTTTGTTGTGTTCTGAAAGTGATTAAACAGTTTAGTATACGAGCTGCCCCTCTTCCCTTCCCTGGAAACCTCGTAGTTCATGCAGGTTCCTTTTTTTAGAGTGTAAAACGGACAATTTGACCTAAGGAAAATCAGATTTGTCCCCTTTCGGCTTTGTTCTTCAATTTGGTTGGTCTTCAATTTTGTAATAAAAATGTGAAGAATTGTTAGTTTCTATCGTTCTAGTAAATGAAAACGATGACTCAGTTTTGTATAATTTTTGAATTAATCTTGTAGGTACAACTGAGTTAGTTCCTGTCATTCTACTATATGAAAGCGTTTAATCAATAAAATGATTATACAGCGTGCCTCATAATTTGACCGACAAACTTGTATTGGATATTCTAGACATTATTTAAGGTCGATTCGGCCAGAATTACATAATCCAAAAATGCTTAGTTGAGGAGCTGGTGCCCTCTGAAGATGACGTCCAGGCAACACTTGTGGACACATATCTCCAATCTCCCATTGTTTATTCTTCGAAATTCCGGTGAAATGGCTTTACTCATGCGGGAAAAATAATGAATTTGTTAAATGAAATCAGGAATCCTATACATATTCACTAAACCTTTGATGAAAAAATGTTTTTTTAATACAAACGGCACAAATTTTCAAATGATTACCAAACGCTAGTATTTTCAAACCTAGGGCCAATATATTTTCGTTAATATGCAATGCAAATATTTCATGATATGAGCAATAGAAACATTAAAAAATTGAACGATGGTAATGGGTCGCGCTGCTCGAGCATCCGAGCTTTTCGTGATAGCGAAAGTGAAGACGTGTCCAAGGATGTTCATACAAAGGAAGATCACCTTGATCAAGACACAATGTTGTCTATGCTGCCATCTTCGTCTAAAGTCATTAATAAAGCTGGAGAGTTGTCTCATGAAAACGATCTTGGATATTATGTGGGAAGATCCTCCCAACTCACAATTGAAAAGAAGAAGGACTTGTTACAAAATCCCTGGATGCCCCAGAAAACCTATGACTTTGCAAATGATGCTACTCATTTAAAAAGAAAATTCAATCATTTCTGGTTGGACCAATATGCACCATAGCTAGTCGTTTGAGGGGTGCTCTGTGCAAACATTGTGTGCTATTTTCTCCTATTCAGGGGACGGTAAAAGGAGTTTTGGGATCTTTCATGATAAGGCCACATCTTAAATTCAAAGACATCCATGAAGATTGTCGAAAACACCATGACACTCAGTACCACCAAAGTGCGACTTTTGCTGCAAAACAATTTCTGGAAAATGTCCCTGTGGACATTCAGCTTCAAAAGTCGCACCAAAAAATGGTGGATGAAAACAAAGAAATTTTGACATCGATCTTATCTTGCTTAGTGTTTTGTGGCACTCACGATTTACCTCTAAGAGGAAAAAAAGGCGATGAAGGGGTTTTCTATGACCTTATGAATTTGATAATTGATAGTGGGGATGAGAGGTTGAGGGGCCACTTGGACAAATGCCACAAAAATGGAGTTTATACCTCACCAAAAATCCAAAACGAATTGATAGCTTTATTTGAGGAAACAATAAAAGATGAAATAATGAAGTATGTGAAAAAAGCCAAGGCTTATTCTGTTTTGGCTGACGAAACAGCTGAAATATCTGGAAAAGAACAGCTTTCTCTTGGGCTGCAATTTTTTATGAAAGTCAGGAAAAAGTTCGCGAGGAATTCATGGGTTTTCTTGAGCTGAAAGCCCAAGATGCACAATCTATAGCAGAGGCAAGAGATACCTTTATTTTGAAGCAAAACCTTTCCCCGGAAAACTGTGTTGGGTTGGGTTTCGATGGGTGCTCTACGATGTCCGGCAAAGAAGGAGGCGTGCAGGCAATTTTGAGAAAAAAATACAAGAGAGCTTTGTATTCTCATTGTTCCAGCCACAAGCTCAACTTGGTTGTTAACGATACTAGCAAATCAGCAGAAATTCGAAACTCAATCGGAACAGTAACAGATATAATCAGTTTTTTCAGAGAGTCTCCAGGTCGCAGAAGTGCAGCACCAAATTTGACAAAACTGTGTGAAACTAGATGGTCTAAAAAGTACAAAGGTATTAGAAAGTTTTCTTGTTAAAGCACTAGAAAAGCTCTCCACTTAAGGAAACTACAACACAAGAAAGACAGCTTATCATTTGCACTCAGCTGTAACAAAGCCATCGTCTGTCATAGCATTACTAATAATTGCCAAATATTCAGCATTACTGGAGCCACTCGTTAACGTACTCCAATCAAAAGTGCAGACCTTGTTATGGTGAAAAGTCACATAAATCAAATTGTAAATGTTCTACAAAAAGATCGTGAAGAAGTTGATCAAATAACCAATGAGATACTTTGGAAGACTTCAGTCGTTGCTGATGAACTTTATATTGAAATTGCTATTCCTCGTCTTGCCGGAAAACAACAGCACAGAAACAATCCTCCTTCGTCCACTATCAATGAATACTGGAAACGAGCTTTGGTCATTCCCTACCTAGATTCATCTCTAAACGACCGCTCCTCTGAAGACAATTATGCAGCCTTTTCTATAACCAAACAATGCTCGAAATCGGGATTCAAGAACTGAAAAACATAGCCAAATGCTTCATGGAGTGTTATGGCTTAGAAGAGATAGAGGGTGAATTAGATCTTTGGTTGAATCTGTGGAAGAACAAAAAGTTGTCTAAGGAAAGCCCAAAGGAAGTAGAAATTGTGGATCTTTTCACAGAAACCAACTATTTTATCCATCAATTAAACAAGCTCTCTTAATTCTGTTGGCTTTCCCAGCTACTACAGCTACATTAGAGGGTCGTTTAGCACCTTGCGACGTGTTAAGACCTGGCTTAGAAGCACGATGGGAGAAGAAAGACTCAGTGGATTGTGTTTGATGAGCGTCCACAGAAAATTGGTGCAAGAAAATAAAAATAACATTTTAAAGAAAGTATTAGATAAGTTCGCAGCCAATCCTAGAAGATTGTTACTAAAGCAAAAATAAACTAACAGTATGTGTAATTCAAATAAAATAGTTGGAAAATAAGATGCTTACTGTTCTATACGATGTGATCTATATCATGTGCATTAGTATAGTAATAACCTCTTATCACAAAAGCTTTTCCTTGATAATTTGAGTTATTGTTCTCCCTAATACTCATTGACCTTATAACAAATTTATTTTAAGACGAATTTAGTTAGTAACACATCTTTTAACATTGACCAAAAATGTGTGAAAATCATAGTTCTAACGTAAATTAGTCTTACAAAATTCAAGAATTAATTATAGGAAACAATACTGGTAGGTAATATTGTTTGAAGAAAAAAGAATAAACTATTAAATAATTAAACTTTTATTTAAATTCATAATCGGCAAATTTAATAGTTTCCTTCCCTTAAAAGTATCTTTTGTCGAATTTAGGGGAGTGGTTAGGGGGGACACTCATACATTCCTAGAGTTCATAATCATGAATCATTCAGAGGTCTACCCCCCACCCAGCTCAAATCCTGGGTACGCCCTTGACATGATTGTCAATAACTATTCATTAGTTACTTGGCCAACCAAGAGAAAAATGATTTATTTTTATACTTTTAACACTTTCTATTCATTACTTCCCTTATTTAAGTAAAGAAAAATATTAATAATACATATTGTGTTATTGTGTTTAAGCAATGTAGAGCGATTCTGTGTTAATTTTGACCTCAATAAATAACTTCTACTTTGAATAAATGGCATTTTCATTGATTGTACGAGGGTTGCCCACTATGTACGAAAGTATAAAAACTTCATAACTTCTCCATTTTACTTTATATCAAAACTACACTTCGCCGTTTTAAAGCCAGATATATGGGTAATATGGCGGTACCAAAATCAATTTGTAAAAGCTAATAGTTATTTTTCTATACAGCTCAGAGTAAAAAGTGTACAAATCCTACCTGCTCTCCCCTGATTACTTAGGGCGCTCCTGGTATTTGGCACAACATATAAAATAGAATATTCATCTGAAATGATGGAAATTTTTCACCTTCATGAGAATTTTTCATCTTCAGTAAGGAACTCAAGGCGAATCACTGTGTGAAATAAAAACTCAGTTGTTTAACTCAACAAACGAGATAGAAATTGTTTTCAGTACGGTATAAGGGCTCATATTAATTTTTTCAATGTCCTATATATTTTTTTGAAATATGTCACTTGTAAATTCGAAAAGCGTCTTGAGAGCGAAAACAATAAAGTATCACATTAGAAAATAGTGAATAGTACTGTACAGAAAGGTGGTCTCGGTCTCAATAGGTTGGTGTGGGTGCCGGTCTGGATCGCAATACTGTGATCTCGGTCTCAATCTTCGAGACAAAACCGAGACCACGGTCTCGTGAAGCCCTAGTCATTAGTTATTCGCTCATTTCGATTAATTGTATTAAATGCGATATAAGAACATTTTCTTTCATTCTAATGCTTATTAAAATTGTAACTATTGTTTCAGACATTATTGATAACAACGTTACACAGATTGTGAGGGGGTAACACATTCGGTAACGTTGGTGCGATTTACTACGGATTGAGTCATGATCTAGGTCGTTCATTGTTTCATCGCTCAATTCCTTAGGCACGATTGCGGCCTACACAACAAACGGTATATTCCTGGAGCTACAAGCCATGCAGTCCGAAAATTTTGAAGGATTCCTCAAACCCAGTTACTTTATATCTAACTTGTAATTATTACTTCTGTTTTTAACCTTTGCATTAGACAGACACCATGCATTGCCAAAATTTGGAAATACGATACTTGAATCAAAAGTAAAAATATTTTCACTTTTTTAATGAAATAAGCACATATATAATATATTAATTAGTTGGAAAAAATTAAGCGTCATATTCCTCCTAATAGATGTAGTTACTAAGAGTTAACATAAACAATAACAAAAATTGTACAATATAATATAATAGTGGGTATCCAGGTTTTTAGAAATCCAAATAAACCAACATATTTACCATGGACAAACATTAAAAACGCTAATTTTACCATATTCCAATCAGCGTTTTTATATTTCATGATGTCTAAAGCAGTTGCCACGTGAGAATGACAATTGTCACAGAACAGGTTGTGCATACGATCTTTATAAATCTCTGAGGCTTCAATTACACCTTGATCCCAACCTGAAATTCCACCTTGTGCATATTCGGGACGAAACTTCCAATATCTTGTTGGTCGTCCGAATGCCATATTGTCTTCGGAAACGAAGTATGGTCCTGCAAAATCTCGTATTACTCCCGACGACAGAGCTATTCCCATATGACCAATGAAAGGGAATATCCAACTCAACAATGGTATGGGAGTCCATACTAAGCAACAGGGATATTTATCCTTCTCTCTATTTATTGGTGGTAAAATCTCGCTCGTCATTATCTGCTGTTTTTGGGAATCTGCGAGAAGAGAATCACTTTCTTTTTTCATTAGATGACTCTCTGTTATTGTTATGACGTGAAATTTTTGAGGTTACATCAGAGCCACAGAACAACTAAAGATAATCAGAGCTATATCGCGGGCGCTATTTTTTGCATCGATTATTAAAAAAAACTTCACGTTGTGGATATACCGTTGTTTGCGAGCGGTTTTTTTTTCAGAAAGTAGAAAATAGGCGAGAAGGAGCACAAACTACTGAATTTGTAGACCACCACAACGCAGCTTATTTCGCCCCAAGGTTAGATGGCGACAATATATTGATAGCAATATAAGTAACCTTTGCTTAAATATTTACGTTGTATTTTTTACAACAGGTGGCTAACCGCGGGCGAAAGGAAACCAGTAGTGGGACTCCGTGTCTATCGAAAGGGCCTTCCCCATGCGGTGGGGATTTAAAATTTGACGGTTGAACACAAAAATAGATTTTTTTCAACTCACAAAAATGTCCTAATCATCAATATTGATGATATAGTTATTGAAAAATCTTAATTTAAAGTTTGAAGATTGAATTTTTTCATTGGTCAGTTTCATAGCTCGTCACAATGAAAGTATCCAATCAAATTTGACTGAAGCTGGCAACATTGCTTAAGACTCAATGTTATCTAGGCATAGAACTTTAAAATTTCTATGTATCTATGTCATTGGTCCTAAGCGACCGAATAGTAGATGGTTTGAATATCATTCCCATGTTGCCGGTTATACATAAAATTTAAAATTCAGATTTCCCGCCTTTCAAATCGATTTTATTTTTTTTATAAAAAACTAAGAGGATTTAGAAAAAAATTTTTTGGGAATCTGTTAGTTTTGGCTTACTTCATTTAATTATGCAATAAAAAAAAATCATGGGAAAGGCCCAATCTAAGTTTCGTATTCTAAATGCGCTTTCCTGAGGTTTGCGTAAGAGCGCACGTTTCGCCAGAGAGTAGAAAATAGCCTAGAGGGGCAATTCTTTAAGGGGGCGTCTGGTGCAAAGCCAAAAAACGGCAATTTTTCAACTACCACAACTTTTCGCAACATCCATTTTTTTGCAATCTGAAATCCGATTCAGAATCTTCGAGTCTTACCCTAGTTCGTAAAATATTTTTAATTTTATAGAAATAATGAACTTTGATGTGACATTGATTTGAAAGTAATAAAAAATGGGAAAAAGTGCTAATTTTCAGCTACCAGAACTTTTGACAAACAAATTTTTTCGTGAATTTTTCAACTGAACTTGATTCTGTGGACTTATCCATTTCCTAAGTAATTTTTTTATCACCGAGAAAAAATGGAGAGAAACAGAAAAAAATAATTCTATATGAGTATTATCGCGTTTTTTCTATTTCTTGTAGTTTCAAAACTGTGTGCAAATTTACAAAGTTGACAACTTATAATCATTGTTTATTCTCATTTTAAGGATGTCACGTGAAAAATTTTGCCTTAGATGAAATTCATATCAAAGCAGAGTGTGTTCAAAATTGGATAAATGTCGAAAATGTACTGGTTTAGATGAAACGTAGTATGTACAGGGTGACCAGAACAGTGACGTCCAAAAATAAAATTTAGGTCCCTCGTATCGTGGGGTATCCAAATCAACCCCATGTATGTAGTCCGATTTTTTATAGTTTTCGAGTTATGATTTTTTTTCTGAATTTTCGGGAATTTCCGACATGACCAACGAGTTTTATCTTCCTTGAAAGTAAAGAACGTTTTCTTGATTTTTTTGCAATTGATTTTTATGGTTTGTACTTTTATGAGTAAAGAATCAGCTTCACAACTCTAATATAAGCTGTCAAAATGTTGGTCTAAAATGAAAACTTTAAGATCGTTGAATCATGACCTTAATTTTTAAGTTTCAATTAAAAATCTAAAAGGTGACTTCGTAGGTACTAAGTGGGCTTTAAAACTGCGACATACTTTTAGCTTTAATAAGCATTAAAAAAGTGGTATTAGGGGCTGAAATTGCTAAAATTGGCTTTTAAAGGCAACAAGGTGAAAACTTCTGAAAATAATTAATTCAACAAAAATTTTCTTTTGCCATTTTATCATTCGAAAAGTAATTCATTGAAAGAAATTACTTGAAACTAACCAACAAATACTTACAGGTTCGGTAAAAAATTTTAGACAAGAAATGGTATTATTAATAAAACAGATCATCTTGTCTAAAAATTTTTTACCGAACCTGTGAAGTATTTGTTGGTTAGTTTCAAGTAATTTCTTTCAATAAATTATTTTTGGAATGATAAAATGGCAAAAGAAAATTTATTTGTTGAATTAATTATTTTCAGAAGTTTTCACCTTGTTGCCTTTAAAACCCAATTTTAGCAATTTCAGCCCCCTTAAGTACCACTTTTTTTTAATGCTTATTAAAGCTAAAAGTATGGCGCAGTTTTAAAGCCCACTTAGTACCTACGAAGTCACCTTTTTAGATTTTTAATTGAAACTTAAAAATTAAGGTCATGATTCAACGATCTTAAAGTTTTCATTTTAGACCAACATTTTGACAGCTTATATTAGAGTTGTGAAGCTGATTCTTTTACTCATAAAAGTACAAACCATAAAAAATCAATTGCAAAAAAAAATCAAGAAAACGTTCTTTACTTTTTCAAGGAAGATAAAAATTCGTTGTTCATGTCGAAAATTCCCGAAAATTCAGAAAAAAAATCATAACTCGAAAACTATAAAAAATCGGACTACATACATGGGGGTGATTTGGATACCCCACGATACGAGGGACCTAAATTTTATTTTTGGACGTCACTGTTCTGGCCACCCTGTATATTCAAAAATTGATTTCTTTATGTGCAAACTTTTTTCCATATTTCAGAAAGAATATATCTTCCTAATAAGTTATTTTTCTTTCTGCGAAATTGATGAGAACATTTCGAAAAAAGACAAATAATATGACGAAATTTCAGTGAAATTAAAATCACTTTATTTCACATTTCCCAAAGCTTCACAAATTTTTCTATTAAAAATCATGAACTAAAATTCTATTACCTATACTTCGGAACCTAGAATCACTAGAAAATACAAGTAAATTGGTAATAAATAGAAATAACGTTTTCCGTTTTGTTATTTTTCAAGAGAGATTCCTATTTTTTTGGGTTCCAACATTACGACCATGATGGCAGCCCTTCGACCATTAGACTTAGAAAAGAGTGGGGCTGTACTTTATCGAGAATGATCAGGACCGGCTTGGCACTTCGAATTTCAAGTTCATGTTTTTGCCATGCAAATTTCAATAGTATTTCCTCGGGAAATCATTTTGGCCGCAATCAGGAAGGAGTATACATATTCATGTATTTCAAGTTCTTTTTACGATAATGAGTATCAAATCACCAAAATTGATCATTTGCTTTTTGTTCATAACATAGGTTGCAAGTTACCGATATTCGATTAAATGAATGTAATGTTTTGACTCACGAAGTTCCGATGACGGATATTTATTTTCAGGCGGCCACGTCAGAAAGTGGTATATATCTCCACGCCTACCTATCGAAGAAAGTTGACAATTACATGCAACTGTGCGGGAATGTTATTCCCGCACGGGTAAAACCAGTTTTTGAGGAAAAATAATCGTCTCTTGAGTCACGATATCCACACCGAGTTAATGAGTTAAGTAATAGGTACCGCATTAGTAGTAATGTGACTTTAGTATTCAGTACTATCTGATGCTGCAATAAAATAATACTTGGATACTTCACTATTTAATACCCTGTTTCCAAGAAAATCTTAACCCCCTACCTACCTTATTCAATTTGTCTTTGCAGCAGGTTAAGTACCTGTTTTTATCATTTCGTTCGCAAGTGGTATATCTGGCAAAACGAGGCAGAGTTTCTTCATTCGTCGTCTGTGATTTGAAGAATTCACTTGAATCATGTGCACCGTATCTCTTTACTTCTTAATCAATCTTCTGGCCACTTTGCCCGTGAGTTTATTGTGATTCGATTATTTCGAAACTTGTCCGGAGATAACCATTGCTGATTCACATGTTTTCATTCACAGATTTCGTCGTATAAAATTCAGGATCAGCGAAGGAACGACGGTGAGCGATTTTTTTTTAACTCCTATTCGAAACTAATAATTGATTTTCAGAAACCATTTTATTTCCAACATTCATGAAATACCCACAATTCGATTTAGTACCACGAATACCAAAGTATTGTAATGACGACACTAATTTTTGCGAACAAGCTGATGTTTATCCTTTTCATCTGATTCAGAAGAACTTGGAGAATGAAGAAAAATTTAAATATTTATTTGGAGTGGATGATACCGATATTACGTCGGATAGAATGGATGAAGATGAATTTGTTTGTTCCTCAAAAAGTGTTTTGATATTTCCAAAAGCCGCCAAAAATAAATGGAACCAATGGAAGTACATTGTTAATCAAGGTATTGGAAGGGAACAAGGATTACGAGTCGACGTTTGTCAAAGGTATTAACGAAATCTAATTTAATTAATGGATAAATTTTTGAAAATTGTTTTACAGAGAAGGATCAACTTGCAGATTACTATCTCGAGAAGTATATAAAACGTCTTGTAAACAGAAGTACGCGTATAGAAGACTCCTTTCCCTCTCTTATAATGGTACTCTAGAAGTGGATTCTTTCCTCCTGCCTATGGCTTGTTGCTGTACATATAAACCAAGGTTGTCTTGGAATCCCTAATTCCCCAACATCGATTTTTATCTCTTGAGAAGATTATTTGGAAATCCTATGAAAAAGAAGGATTTTCAAGCCCAGTGTGACAATAACTGATTTTCGTATGCGCTGAAGTAAATCACCAACAACTTGAATGAATCGTGTGCACCGTAATCTCTTTACTTCTTAATCAATCTTTTGGCCAGTTTGCCGTGAGTTTATATTGATTCGATTGTATCAAAACTTGTCTGGAGATAACCATAGTGCTGATTCACATGATCTCATTTACGGATTTCGTCGTATAAAATGCAGCATCAGCGAAGGAACGACGGTGAGCGATTTTTTTTTTAAGTACTTTTCAAAACTAATAATTGATTTTCAGCAACAATTTTATTTCCAAGCTTCATGCAACCCCCACAATTCGATTTAGTACCGCGAATACCAAAGAACTGTAATGACGACACTAATTTTTGCGAACAAGCTGATGTCTATCCTTTTCATCTGATTCAGAAGAACTTGGAGAATGAAGAAAAATTTCAATATTTATTTGGAGTGGATGATACCGATATTACGTCGGATAGAATGGATGAAGATGAATTTGTTTGTTCCTCAAAGAGTGTTTTGATATTTCCAAAAGCCGCCAAAAATAAATGGGACCAATGGAAGTACATTGTTAATTAAGGTATTGGAAGGGAACAAGAGTTACGAGTCGACGTTTATTGTCAAAGGTAGATATTAACGAAATCTAATTTAATTAATGGATAAATTTTTGAACAATTGTTTTACAGAGAAGGATCAACTTGCATATTACTATGTCGAGAAATATATAAAACGTCTTGTAAACAGAAGTACGCGTATAGAAGACTCCTTTCCCTCTCTTATAATGGTACTCTAGAAGTTGATTCTTTCCTCCTGCCTGTGGCTTGTTTGTGTACATATAAAACAAGGTTGTCTTGGAATCCCTAATTTCCCAATATCGATTCTTATCTTTTGAGAAGGTCATTTGGAAATCCTATGAAAAAGAAAAATTTTCAAGCCCGGTGTGACAATAACTGATTTTCGTATGCGCTAAAGTAGTTCACTAACAATAGAGTGAATTTCACTTTGATGTTTCCTACGGAATTGATGCGAAGAAGATTCAGAATCGTGTTTATGTTACCAACCCAACTAACATTTAAAGTTAGCAATACGTTATTCTTACTATAAAGTTAACTATAAAGTAATTTTGACTAGTAATAAATCCGTCCCAGCAAGGTGAACGAGTCGTAGTTATGACCAAAGTGGGGAACAGTTCTAGAGTAAAAATTACTTCACAGTTACTACTTCGCGACTGAAGGATTTACCGAGAAATTACTGTATTAAGACGTCTTAGTTACTTTGAATAGTCGCATCACTGAGATCGTTCTACCTTTATGCATCTCTTTTCAACTCGTAGAATATATCGCATCGTCTCCGATATACTATTTCGACTTCCTTTTGACAAACAAACATGATCAGTGTGAATCGATAGGTTGACGTCTATTCCTTGTTCTGTGGGCTGACCTAAAATTCCGCGACGAATTTAAATTTATAGGTAGTTTGTTAAATATCTTATGGCACGTAGGTGGCTAAAATATTGTTGCCATGGAAAATTTACTGTGAGGATTTTCATTCCACTTTGATATATTTCATGCCCCTTGTGGTTCTCTCTGATTTATCAACCGATTATAATGAGAAAAAAATAGGATTCTATTGTCTTGTTTAAAGAAATTACGGAAACTGTCGGGATCGGTGAGCCACATGTTTTCATGAAAATAGTTCTGAGGAGATTTAGAAAAATTGTCTCCACATCGACAATATTCAAAATAAAAGCAGTCGGTATGTGGTGTCATTTAAAATTGAATATGGCGATAATTGGTTAGGGACTTAAAAGTAATAATGGGGACTTAAAGGTAATAGTTTCAGTATGTCAAGTAATTGCGAAGTAATAGTGGGGACTTAAAGGTAATAGTTTCAGTATGTCAAGTAATTGCGAAGTAATAATTGTCACTTTAAAGTAAGCCTTTCAATGATGTAATTTTCGGGACCTTATTCAGACGGTAATAAGGTCATATTATCATAACAATACCCACGAAAAATCTTGTTGAGTAGCGCGCGTTACTTTTTGAATATTTTGTGAAATGCCGGCATACGTGGCACGTATCAAAAAATACCAGTTAAAGAATTTTTCCATTTTGACTTGAAAATATGAAACCAACGTTGATTCCCGTACGAGAAAAAATCTTTAAAAAATTCGTTGAAGACAGGTTCGGACATGTTTATCGAAGAAAAAGGACGAGAGGTATAAATAGTAATAAAACTTTACGACTTCTGAAAGTCGGAGCGAATTTTTATGGATGAGGGAGTTTTTAATAAAGTTCTACAGTCTTTAGGCATTGTAGTCCAATCAGTCTTATTGTTATCCCGTAGAATTGAAAGTAATTCATTTACGGCTGAATGGCTTATATTAATATGCAAAACCCAGTTCCTCAACATCTTCTTGGGAGAGTGGTTTACCATTGATGATTCTCGCATCTCGAAATTGGTAATTCCTGGTATTTCATATGTGTGCGGTTCTTCTAATAATGCTTCAGTTGCTAACGTTTCTTTTATACTACATATTTCGTCGGAACAAACTACTGTACATACCATCTTTTTCCTATAGAAAAATCATTAAATGCGTTCTAACCTCAATATAATATACAACTTATGTTACCTGAATACTGTATTATTATGTTCTTTATTCTTCCGTAATTCACTCCGCAACTTTCTATAAAATGTGGATGAATGCCGATAAGATTTCTTCGTTCTACTTATCTTGGTGGGTGCCATTTCGAATATTTTCCCAGCACAATGAATTGGGATGAATGACTAAACAGTAAAAATTACGTTGAAGTAGATTCTGAATGTCGCAGCTACTTCATAGTAGTCCCACACAATTATGGACTAAGTGACATTCACGAAAGAGTAAAAATATTAGGAAGATTTGAGTAAATTTTACCCATCTCAATACGTCACTGCTACTAATCTCCAAAGTTGTATAATATAGTAATAAAGTAGTTATTTTCACTGGGATAAAAACGATGAAGTCGCTGGAACTTTGATGTTATATTGGTTACTTCAAAGTATTTTCCCGTTGTTACTTTAAAGTTCCAGGTATGACTTTCAAGTTATGAATCCGTCTAAGTCATTTTGAAGAGTTAATTTTACGTAATTTTTGAAAATTAAATTGACTGTACAGTTATTATTGAAACAAAGTTGAATAAGAAGTAGCAACTACGAATAATTCACCTCCTGAAAGTCGCGACGACAAGTATGCAGTAGAATTTACTATAAAATGCTAGCTGGAAGTAAATACACTGTGATGTATAACCATACGTAAAAGGGATCAACGATAATTTATTACTCGATCTAAACTATTAAAAGTTTCGAATCAAGGATGGATCACTTTCGTCACCGATTAATACATCAGAAATTGTTTTTTTTTGTTGGTGTTTTATATAAAATTGTTTGAATTTTAAGTTATGAATACAGGACTAGAAAAATTATATGTTATAAGGACTCACGCCAGTTTCATTTCATTTATCTTATAGCAGTAGGTTGTTTCGGAATGCTGGGTAAAACCTCAAGGTCTTTTAAAAATCGTTATGGAATTTCCGCGGTACGAAATGAAAGTCTGGATCGATATATTCGATCAACACCTCCTTTATTGGCAGCTCTATTTAGCGATGCATCAAAAGTGAAAAGTTTACTCATTTATAGTGAAAGAGTTCAATGTCAGCTTCCCAACCGGTAACTTATAATCTCCCTTAAGGGCGACCGTCCATATAGGCGATTCAGTTGCATGAGAGCAAAAAAGGCAACTTGAATCGCCTATATGGACGGTCGCCCTTTCGCGAGTATCATAAATTGAACCTTTCTCAAGCGGGCATCGTAAAAGTGTCAAATATCAAATATCTGGTAGACGGGCACTCAAGAGGTAGACTTATGTTCTGTTGCCAACGGACTAACTTTCACTGAAATTTCGTCATATTGTTTGTTTTTTTTTTCGAAATGTTGTCAACAATTTCGCAAAAAGCAAAATGACTCATTAGAAAGATATATTCTTTCTGAATTATGGAAGAAAATTTGCACATGAAGTAATCAATTTTTGAATATAGTACGATTCATCTAAACCAATACATTTTCGACATTTATCCAACTTTGAACACACTCTGCTTCGATATGAATTTCATCTAAGGCAAAATTTTTCAACAGACATCGTTAAAATGAGTAAAAATAATGATTATAAGTTGTCAACTTTGTAAATTTGCACACAGTTTTGAAACTACAAGAAGTAGAAAAAACGCGATAATTCTTAATTAGAATTATTTTTTTTCTGTCTCTCTCCAATTTCTTCTCGGTGATAAAAAGTATCTTAGGAAATGGATAATACTCCACAGAACCAAGTTCAGTTAAAGAATACACGAAAAAATTTGTTTGTCAAAAGTTCTGGCAGCTGAAAATTAACACTTTTTCCCATTTTTTTATTACTTTCAAATTAATGTCACATCAAAATTCATTATTTCTACGTAATTAAACATGTCTTACGAACTAGGATGAAAATCAAAGATTTTGAATCAATTTTCAGATTACAAAAAAATGGATGTGGTGAAAAGTTGTGGTAGCTGAAAAATTGCCGTTTTTTGGCTTTGCACCAGACGCCCCCCTTAATAAACGCAGATGATGACCAAGAATCGAAATATCATATGGTTCACAAGTGTTTCCAACAAAAGAAAAAAAGTAGGCAGAATGTTTGAATCGCGTTTGTTTTATAGTATGGAAGTGAATGAAACATAATTCGAACATTTCATTTGAATGGCTTTGAATTTTATTGCTCGATTTCGATTCGAAATGAAGTAAACTATGAAGAAAATTCGTTTTGTTCAAACAATTTTGACTTCAGGAAATCAAAACACTCATTATGGGAAAGAGAATTACAAGACCTTCAAAATGATGTGTCACTTGACTCCTATTCCCTTTTCACATTTATGGGGTTGAGGCGCACCCTCGTTAGGGGTTGCTGTGCTCAGACTCAAGTGTGTCTCAAAATGTGTCCCCCTCCAAACATTATTGAACTTATTGGATTTAATTCCGGTGATAGTGAAAGAATGAAAAATATCAAGGGTGGCTTCTTTTCCTAGAAGCACACTGTATAAAGATTTTTATTAAATTGACGTACATTTATGAGTATAAAACAAAACAAATTCATAGAAATCGTGATATAGGTCATTGTACCATTTGTTTGAAGAATCAATTCAGAAAAGACAGCTACAACTTAACAGCAGTAAACTGATTTGACAACTAAGAGCTCTATATTTTGCTTTTCCAAGTATAGATACAATGCTAAATTAAATGTATTCATATGATCAACATCTAATTCTCATAACATCTTCTTGTGCAATTTTGAACTTTACATCATTATTGAAAAGCTTTATATACAAAGCAAAAATTTATCAATCAAAAATATGTAAATTATTATTTATCTATAAACAAATCACATGTAAAGCCTCATTATTCACAGTCAAATAAAATTATCACCAAAAATTTTTAGGTAAAATCCCTTTAGCTGCTTTTAATGAATTAGTTTTCTTCATTTCCTGCATCATACATTGCAGTCGGGTCACTGGGCCGCCACTGTCGAGTTTAGCTAAAGCAGGTAAATATTGTTGCTCGAATGTTTTCATCAATTCAAAGAATTGCTTATTATATATTTTCTGCATCTCGAAACCAACCGTCTCGAAAAAAGTATGCAATGATGTTGCTGTTATGCCAATACGAGGTTCCAGCTTCAGCATGGAAGCCAGCCAGTTCCATGCGACTTTCATATTGAATAGATTACCAGTCTGCTCTCCTTTTGGCGTGGACATCATCATTGCAAAATAGAGTCGCAAAATTCCAGTCATTCTTTTCAAAAATTTATCTTGTTCTTCAATCTGGCCATCGACATACCTACGACAAATGTTAAGCTTACTGTAATCACAATTGTTCTACTTTACCTGTAGGCTTGCGCCTTATAATAATCTTCATCCTTTTGACCTACAGCTCTGGGAATGAAAAAGGGAACCACATATGGGCATTCTTTGTAGAAATAATGGAGTAAAATGTTAGCAAAATCCTGTGACTCATTACATAGTGTTACCATAAGTGTAGCGAAGGAAAAAGCCGCTTCTGGATTGCTAGATATCATCAGATCTCCTTGTAACACAAATTTTTCAGCAAGCTGAGTTGTGCAAAAACGAATACCACTAGGATGTTCCATTGGATTTATGCGGAAATCACCAATCGATATTAATTGTCCTTGCAACATTCGTGACAATTTAATGTATTTGTCATTGAGATGCAGTGAATTAACAGCCGAAACAGCGTTTACTGTCAGATTGATGGCTTTCTTGCAATCCAATCGGAATTTCTTGTATCTGTCGTCTCTTAGTAAGTCGCTGATTGGGGCAGTGTAATTTTCGTAAAAGTTGAAAATGTCACTAAATCTTTTAAAGTTAGTTGTACTAACGCAGTTACTAAGTTTATTCTCCCTAACTTTTTGTACAGTGTCCGTGGTTGCTAAAATTGCCTTTTCACTTTCAATTTGAGCTACCGCTTCCTTTTGTAATTTGGCCAATATTTCATCAATTTCGTGTTTTAGTTGGATTGCTTTGAGAGAAATCATTTCTGCAGTTTTTACCTCTTCCTCTGTTCTGTTGTTACTGGATGTATCAGATAACCGTTTCATAAGGTCATTTAGAGATTTCATTTTCTTCCACGCATTAATTAAAGATTCATTCTTATCACCATTACTTTTTTTGATGTTCTCAATAACAACCTCCTGAGTGGTGTAGAATTTAGATTGATGATCCAAAAAGGTGGTTATAAGTTCTCTCCTTTTTAGTTCTTTAGCCTCCAAAGCTTCCACAGATTTTCTAGTTTTTTCTTCTAAATTGCAACAGTATGTCATAAGCTCTTCATAGCTGCGCGATTTTTGCTTTTCATATTCTTTCAACCCTTGGATTATGCCAGCCTCCTGATTTTTCATACTGTTAATGAAATTTTGCTCACGCTGAAGTCGTTCTTTCTTGTTCTGTTCGATTTGTTGTTCAGAAAATGATTGAAATTTTTGGAGTCGACACCTAATAGCTTTTTGTACCTGTTGTTGCCTTTCCAATTCGTATTCTTTTTCCAGTTGAGTGATAGGCGCTAGTTGCGGCGTTGGACTAGAAACTGTTGTACGTTTTACCCTCTGAACATCAATCATTTTAGTAGGAGAAAACGATATATGTTCGACAGCTGTACTTTCTAATTGATGTTGAGTTTGATTAATTAGTTGCAGTCTCCGCAGGGCAAATAATTTCAAATCTTCTAAACTGAATTGGGAATGCTCAATGGAATTCATTTTGAATTATGTTGTTCAGGAACGGTAACTGTCAGAATTTTTTAAGGTTGGACACAGAAGAAAAGTTTGGTTAATTTATGCACAGAACCACAGAACAAATAAAATAGAAGGAACGAAACGTTCCCGGTCCGGATAGAGATGGTCTCAGCCATCTCATCCAAAAGCTAGTCACTCCCATAGAACTCACAAGTAGCTACTTCCTTTGCAGCTACTCAATCCCGGAGATTCCGAAAGTGAATGACTTTCGAACGCATCCAGGTTCTTTGATAATTACTTTTGGCTTTGAAATGTGATCGTCTAGAAAAAATTACCTACGTTGTGTTTGTTTTGATACCTTTTTCCGCAAATTCGGGAGGAAGATCAGGGTTCCGGGATAAATAAAAGTTCTCACTGGCCCCCATTCGGACCCTTTATTCATTACTTTGAAAATACAGATGCCTGGCTAAAACTAACATGGCCGACAATGATGAGCTTGATAGACATTTGTTAAAGCTGATGAGGCTCATGTATACAGAGGTTTCCGTTGTTAAGTGTCAAGCTACATTGTGCGACAAGTGTAAGAAGTGCTCGAACAGGTTTGAGTGTAAAGTTGGCTGTGAGCATGAATAAACTGTAAAGTTGAAAACTGCATTTACGTTAATTGTTTTGATGTGCAGAGCTATGTTTAAAGTTCGGTGAAAGTTGTGTGACTGGGTAAACGTTGTGCAATCTTTCACTTAGTTGCTGAGTGCGGAACGACAAACTGTTGTGTCTTAATTTCGGTATGGTGTTGATAAAATCATGGTTTGGTGACTGTTGTGATTTTATTTAGATTTTTTCAATCGATAATTTCATTTGTTGTGTCAAATGGTTTTGGTAAAGTGTCGCGATGCCAGAAAGTCATGCGCGCTCCGAAAACTGCTAGCTCGACCAATCATGCATCAAAAGTTATCAGCTCTCGAAACGTTGAATTTTGAGAACAGAATTTAGACAAGCGTTGACCGGACGCAGGTATCCGAAAGAGAGCGCTCGCCGAGGGTGTGATATACCGTTAGTCCGCTAGGGGCGCTCGTATTTAGGAGTCCGTTAGTAGTGATGGGAACGGGATGATTATTATGTCAGTTGTCAAATTAATAGATCGTTTGTTCTGATGTAATTTTATTTCACTAAGAAATATACAGAACATTATAGAGGGGATGATTCATCGGAACAAAGACCAGTGCGCAAGAGCTACCTAACTGGCCGGCGGTCGGGTAAGAGTGGCGAGAGAGATAGCGAGAGGGTACGCGCACGACCGACGCCATTTTAAGACGGGGAAAGCTCGGTTATAATACTTCATACAATAACAATCACGTGACCAAAATACCTTTCAATTATTGGTGAATTTCATTGATCAAGCTACGACGTCTCTCACATCGTTCGTAAATTCAATTTCATCGGTGTGATATTCAAAAATAGGGTCCCAGATCAATGTCGATGAAATATTTGTACGTCATTCTTCGATTACCACGAAACCATGACAGCTTAGCGTCGACGGTCTCAACTGGATATCGCAGGGTGTGGATGAAAAATGGTACTGCGACGCGCGATACGGTATTCGCTACTGCGTTCAGTACAACATGTACTGCGGCGCTTTAGATTTGGGGACGAAAAACGCGTACCGCAGCGGCAGTAAGTCCCGCATTCTGGGATTCCGTATCTTTAGGATCATTTATATAAAAACGCAAAGCATGTAATTCGATCCATATATGATTATGTTACTATCAATCTTTCAAAATGATGGGTGATAACTATATACATCAGTGATACAAATTGTCTTCAACTTCATAATATTTCGATTTGACTTTTCTTTTTTTCATAGAATATTATCGCATCATTTCTATTGGACACTATGGTATTTTTGATCCTGCAGTTTTGTAAAAATGACATCAAGACATTATAATATCCTTCTAGCGTCCATGTTTCGTTGTGTGTTCCTCTAGGAAATTGTAACAGCTGTTTGAAATAACTAGAACAGCTTGCGTGTAGTTCGCTCATCATTGTAGGAGGCACCAAAGTATCCGACAAACCAGAGATGAATAAAGTGGGTACTTGTAGCGATTTCACTTTATTACTCGATGAGAACTGCGAAACAAAGAGAAATATTACAATCACGTTTAAAAAATTGATAGGGAAAGGCACGATATCAAACAAATAACTTCATTACTGTATGTTGACAAAATCAGAAGAGGTACTTGAAATGAGTTGTCGACCAAAATGTACATTGAAACTGGAAATTTTGTCGGATATAATTTAAACTCCGGTTGTTGGAATCACAGTAGCTTAAACACGCAGGGATGTTTTTAAACAATAATTCGTCGGCTTCCCTTCCCACACTCACGTGCTTTGACTTTATTTGTTTACGGCACCAAATAGCCACTCCGCCGTTTCGAAATTTTTAACGACAGAAACTTGACGATCTATAAAAGTCAGAAAAAAACACACTGTTCATGTTCAAGTTAGTGCACCAGATTTGCGCAAAACACAGCACGTCCAGTTTGGTATTTTTGAATATTTCCGACAGAATTTGATCTCTTTTGTTGTTTAGTCCCTAGCAATCCAAGAAAACCAAACCTCCGTCAGACGTAGGTGTATCCTTTGATGGTATCAAATATTTTTTGGGATAGTCCTCCAAAGCCACCGAAAAAACCTCGATATGCTCGTTCCAGTTTTGGTGCCAGTTTTGGGGGTCCATCGCACAGACAACGAAGCCCACATCCATATCAATTCTGAAAGAGGAGTATAGCTCTGGAAACGTAGACTGCATCTTCTCACATGTATGTTTGGAGTCACTTGAAAGAAATGTTTCCAGATGATCCAACACATCCGTCATTGTCGTTTGCGGATCCAGTCAAGATACGTATATAGAAGCTCTCCGCGGAACCACTTTCAAGTTACTATTTGAGGTTGAGGCCCTCGAGACGAGTTTCGTCTTTCTTCGTTTACTCATTTTACTCTTCCACGGGTTGACAGAGTCGTCCGATTCTCTGCATTATGTATCGTGCTCCGCGAAAACAGCTCCGCATCTTCCAACAAAAGTTGAGCTTGAGTATCTTCTGATTCTTTCTGTTTATGGTAAGTTACCGGAGGTTTGTTTATGTTTATGTTTTTAGTGTCAGTCGAGTCACCGGCTAGACCTGCAGCTGTTGATGCATTCAGACTGACAGATGTGATAGTCGCTGAAGGTTGTTTGTTTCCATCGCGTTTTGGGATTTTTCCACCTGCCGAAACGTTATCATGCAGATTTCTCGTATCCTCTTTCCGAGCCACGTTTTTAATCGCTGCAGATTTCTCTGATATGGTCTGCAGATCTTGATTGATGAATGAAACATTTCGTCCTTTTTCATCGTTAGGTGGAACTGTATGTATTGTTTTTGATTCTTTGATGTTTGTTTTCAAAGCATTCTGAAGTGTAATTTGGAATTTCAAACGAAATTATTAACTGTTCCATAAAATCAATTGTTTTATCGGCGTTTCAGGTTTCGTATCAGCGGTATCGCCGTCGAATTCTTAAAAAATGGGTTGTTGTGTCTAGGCTAGTTGCTTTTATATTCGAAAACAATTATGCATTGTACTTTTTTGACGATCTCTTGCGACATGTGTGATACAGAAAAGTTGATAGAAAAAGTGCGTGAGCACACAATTTTATACCATTTGATTAATTGCGATCACAAAAATTTGAAAAAAAAAAGGACAAGATGTGGGATGAAATAGCACAAAGTCTTTGTGTAGAAAATGGTAAGTGAAAATTATTATTAAATCATTTTTTTATTCCAACATTAATTTCGTTCAAAAAATGAAACAAATTTTTTTGTGTACTTCAAAAGTGGAATTTGTAGGGCTCCTTCCATCATTCTCCGAATTCCTCGGCCCTGCCGAAACGATGTCGTCTTCTTCAGCCAATTCACCACTTCTTGTTCT
Source organism: Novius pumilus (assembly GCA_020654155.1). Taxonomy (NCBI): domain Eukaryota; kingdom Metazoa; phylum Arthropoda; class Insecta; order Coleoptera; family Coccinellidae; genus Novius; species Novius pumilus. The sequence continues at coordinate 619,947 of JAIFOV010000011.1, read as the reverse complement.
TAAGAAACTGTGTAGCACGCAAACACTTTTCACTATTACCATGGCAGTTTCTACTTTTACCTAATTTGTCTCAAAAGCAAACGTCATTTATGGGTCGAAATCCCAAATGCATTTTCAACAACCCGTCGGGCTCTACAGATTCTTTTGTTAAAGATTTCCTTTCTGTTGTCCATCCTTGAGGCTATGTCGAAAAGGCCGCAACAAATATTCCTTCAAGGGGAAAGCTTCATCCCCTATTAGAACGCATGATGTTGGCTCATTATGCGTCAGCAATGGTCTACTTCTTGGCAGATCAAACGATTTTTGGCTAAGTTTCCGACCCATTATAGATTTCTCACATAGTCATCCATCACTATTTTAGCATTATCGATTGCCTCCCACATCGATTGCAAGGAACTTGTAATCTGGACCCACGACTGTGAAAAGAACAGAGAAAACTTCTGGAGGTAGCAAAAACAGTTTGATCCACTTTTATCAGGACATTGTATCGTAATATGTTTCCCATCGATACTACCCAAACAATTCGGAAATAGCCACTTTTTGTAGAAGCCATTTATGCTTTTCTCCCACAATTCCTCATTTGGTGCTGGCATAAATAGAGGCTGCATGCGATTCCATATAGCTTTACGGACTTCCAATACTATAGCACTCACAGTTCGAAATCCCATTTGAAAACTGAGGCCGACAGTTTTGAAAGAATCTCCAGTTGCAAGATATCCTAAAATTAATTATTATAAGATCAATGTATTTAAACTTTTCAGCGGGCATAATTTTGTATCAACCGAAACCTTCGTGATTTGTTCAGAAAATTTTTAAGGAGTGAAAAAACAAAAACAGGACAAGAAATGAAAAATTTCGAAAAGTACAAAACATGGCCTTGGGCGCAGCAAATGGAGTTTCTGCGCCCTTTTCTATCATTTGCAGCAACCGAATCAAATTTATCTGTTCAAGTCCAGCCGTCTGTATCTGAAATCACTTTTCGGAAAAACGAAATTCCCGAACTGAACAACACATTTGTGACTCAGAGCTCTGAACCACTAAAAATGAAAAGAAAAGTAGAACAAACCTCATCCGCAGAGCAGGTTACAACATATTTGAACAAACAGGACGGGACAGATGTTGACGACATCTTCAAAGGATACGCGAAAAAACGTTAAAAAAGATTGCCGAAAAGAAGGTGCTCGTAAAACATGAAATATCATAAATGATAATGCGACATGAATTGGAGCAGTTAGAACAAACGAGGGCTCAACTTCATTATCATGAATTGAAATTCACCAATATTGATATATAATAAGGTTTTTTAATATAACAATTTTTTGCATCACTATTTTTATTAATAATTACCATAATTTTCCGAGTTATATACCACGAGTACAATACTGTGCTTCATCTACGATGATTTACTATTGATATTTTCTAAAATTTCAATCAATTTTTATATATTTCTGACAATAGTCCTATCTGGTCCTATCTGATATTTATCAATGGGAAGAGATACGAACAATAGCTGCTTAAAAATATTCGGAACCAAAGCCAGAACTAAATTAACTAATTTTCTATTTCTCTATGTATAACATGAAATTTGAAAATGAACAAATCCAAATTTCTGTTCACATTTGGCTCAACATAAGATGAATCAAAAACTTTCGTAGTGTGACTGCCAGTCACACTTCTGGTTCTGGTTGAATGAGTACCGATAATTAGTTAATCCTTCACAATATCTTCTTTTATAGCGTCTAAAATGCTATAAAATGATTCCATGTTCAGTCTGAAATAGATGAAGAATCTTTTTTTATCTTCTTTCAATCTATCGAAGAATACATGAAAATCTCCCTGGTACTCTCTTTTCAAGTTTATATCGTGTACCCAAATTCGACGTTTTTTCCCTAAAAATTTTAAATAAATAAATACATTTGAAGCAATTCTTTTAATATAGGTTCCTTCACATTTTTGAAACATAACTGCATCAATATTTCAAACTTACCTTTGCTGTTCATTCTCTTCATCCGCTAACAAAGCCAGAAGTAAAGCTTCTTCTTCTCGTTCCATCCTCCAAATAAATTAAATTATAAGTGTTTCTTTTATAACGTGCGATCGCTGAATGATGATCGCCTCGGTGTGCGCCTAGAGCCAATCGCCATGCGGTCGTACCGCCGCCTCGCCCGCCTATGCTTCCACTACCGCGTCGGTCTCAAATTGGCTACTAGAACCATTAATATCGCAAATTGAGCGAACCCGAAATAACTATCCAACCGAAGGCGATCGATAGGCGAATCTTAGAAATTTATCGTTTTTATCCCGTTCGTTCGATCGGTACGTCGATATTTACCCTCCAAAGGCCCAGACCGGCTGTTTAATTTCGATCTGTCAACGCCCGTCCGTTCGGAACTTTCCGAAGCGCAATCGTTTAAACTCGCACACATAACGGAAAAATGCCGATTTTTCTCGATTTTCGGCCTTTTTCTCGAAAACGGCTTATCCTACGGCCGTAGGTTCTTGGGAAGAATCATAGTTAATTGTTTTCCGAATATTTTCGTGTCAGCGGTAATTTGATGCGAGACGTAATAACGAAGATATTACGAGAAGAAATGTTTTTCGAGCGAGACGTGTCGCTTCCGGAATTTTTTGCGGAAAAACGCTAGGTTGTACGTCCGCGACGTGTCGAGGGAAAAGAAAGCCGCATTAATTGGCTATTTGAAATGGGCTGTCGGCCTTTTTAGGACCGAGCAGTACCCTAACTAAATCCATTCGCCGCGCCTATTTTTTTCTATTTTGATTACGATAGGTCACGACCTTTTAGCGGAAGATTGCCCGTATTATTCGAAAAACACCTCTAGAAGGTCGTCGCATCGTCCAATGCATCCCCTCCGAGATATTTGTAAAAAACAAAAAAATTCGCGTTTACGAATTGTTTTGCTTCCGAGAAAGAAGGGAGCTACGGAATCGAAGAGAGAGCAAAAAACGGACAACTACCGGCGCCCTTTTCGAAAACGCGCGCCTTTTTTTTCGTCGCTTTTTTCGAGGTTTTGAAAATTACAGGAAAATAAGCGTTTTTCGGTTTTCCGGAAAAAATCGAATTATTTCCTGGATCGCGAAACCAGAAAAATACCCGGGATAAAATACCGTTCTCCGCGGACTGTCCGAACACAGTAGTATATCAAAGCGGATTCCCGACCAAAAAAAAACCAACCTCAAAATTTGTCGTATCCGTACGATGTGTTTGGTGGGCGTGGCTTAGAAAGGGGATTGGGGAGTGCAACCAATGAAATTCGTGCAAGTATCTAATTGGTTGTGGTTATGACAAATGAAATTCGCACAAATGTCTTATTGGTTGAGCATGTGACCAATGAAATGTGAGTGGTGGAAATGTTGGTGGACGGCAGCCATTTTACTTGACCATGGCACCACACACCGTCGAAAAAGAAATTTCCATCTAGACCGACAGCATTCTAACCAATACGCCAATTTGGAAAACGCGATGAATAGTAAGTGGGGGACGAGGAAAATGGGGAGGTAACTGGGGGGAGTTAACTGGGGGATGCAATTTTCCAGCCGTTTCACGAGGGTTTTCCAAAAATGTGCTTTTCATTCGTTTCAGACGTTTTAAATAGGCGATAGATACGTTTTACTGTTCCATCTTCTTCCGATTTACCCATTTTAAGTGCAACAAACTGATGATTCCGTACTTGATACTGATCATCTAAACAATATTCACAGTCTTATACATTGATCGAATCCTACACGATATCGTCCATCATTAAAAGGAAAATCCTTTATGATCACAATGAAACCGTGGTCCAAAGTGTTCCAGGCATATGAACATAGCTCCTTAAATGTTTGGCATCATATATCGGGTGATACGTGTTCATCGAAGGCATGTTTTAAATTCATCCTGCTTGAAGAGTACGATTACGTTCGAGTTATCACGAATCAAGTGTTTTTGCATTCTTGTGTACGTCTGACAAAGAAAAGCTACAACAATATATTTATGTCTCCCCATAGAATAGAAAGCTCTTATTTTATCTTGTTTCTCCCATGGTACGTCATCGAAAATGAAAACGGAATGTTCCTGCGCCTCGGTCGTATCAATAACATCTTCATTTTCTCGGAATGGCTAGTATCCGATTTCAGGTATATTTTTGAGAACTTCTTTCAACAATTTATATTTTGGTTGATAAAGACTTTTCGAGGACACACACAAATTCTTATATTTCAAACCGTTCGGATTGAAAAGAAGCGATAGAAGTGCATTCGATTTACCAGATCCACTAGGTCCGGCATAAAGAAATCGACAACTATTAGGAAATAATTTTCCATGATTACTTCATCAAGATTTTCGATCGGTAATTCTTTACCATCATTTATATTACTGAAAGCACTCGAATGATCGCATGGACTTATAAACAAAAACATAAAGAGCAATTTTCAAGCGTATTTATTGGGTGTTAATCGATTACACTGAGTGGTAGATATTCCAAAATATTATTACGTTTTATTTTCAGTCGATACTTCGGGTATGTATTTTTGTTCCCTTTTTTTGGAGATTTTTCGATATGCCATTACCATTCCAATAATGAGTAGCAGTGAACCCAATAAACCCATGAAATTCCATCCCACTGTTTGAATTGATGGTTTATATGCGGACAGTTCCAACAACCTCGATTGTTCCAAAATTGCTTGAATATCTTGCAAATTGATGGATTGAAGTTTCAATTGCTCTTCTTTCGCATATGATGATTGGTTGAAGTTCAACTCAAATGCTGGTAGCGATAGTGGTGTTCCCTTTACCCGATCTTTCTTATTGTAGGCGTGAAAATCTTCAGTGTGGATTGTACATCCCTCGGGAATTTTTGCAATGCTTGGCGCTCGAATTACTTCATATTCTGAATTGTTGTAACACACTTTTTCCAATTTGATATCTTCTTTGGCTGGTATGATGATGGAGTATTTTCCATTGACGGCGAAAAGGATTGGTTTCTCTAATTCCACTTTTAATCCTTGGCACTTCCCAGCATCCGCTTTGTTGATTAAGGAGGCAACACAATCGTCCGTGTGGGATGACAACTCGTTCGGACACAAGAATAAGTTTTCTATTGCTGGACAATCTTGCTGTAGTTTCTGTTGTGAGTTTGTACCACGCACAAGGAGAAGTTGATCGGGTATAATTATATTTCCGTGTAACGGAATTGGAAATAGTTGGAACGATACGAACGTTACTCTTTCTTTTGAAAAAGAGACTTGCGTTCCTGCTGGATAATAATAGCACGAAATATTTTTGAATTTTGGAATTTTCCGTTCACCATAAAGTTGTTTAAAATCTTCCACTTTTTCTTTTAATGTTGATATTATGGAACTGTGAAGGCTGTTAAGTTTTGTGAATGTCAGAGCGTTTTCCAGTTTGTTTAGTAATGATATAAAATTTTGACAGTTAATAATAATCAGTTAAATAGAATATTCTGTCCCGAGAAATATCTCGTTATCATTTAACTGCTTGGCAATACGTTTTTCAAAGCGATTTGTATGAGACTCCATCATCCATGTCCTCTTTACCCGCTCAATGAAGATCCTGGTGATCCAGAAGTATTGACACCAGGACATTTTCTGATTGGTGTCCCAATGTCATCTCTGCCAGAACCCGAGGTTCCTGATATCAAGAGAACTTCTGTTTACCGTTACAAGCATTACTACTCACACAACAATTTTGGAAGAGGTTGTCTAGGTATTACTCAAACAACTTGCAGCAACGCACAAAACGGTGCATCGCCGAAACACCAAACAACTTGAAGGGGCGGGTAGTGCTACTGATAGAGGATAATACCACCCCCACAACAATGGAGATTGGGAAGAATAACTGACATACATCCAGGCAAGGACGACTTAGTTCCAATCTAATTCATTAATTTTTAAGGAAAGTCATATTTGAATTGATACTGAGTACGACAGTGGCGAACTCGTGGCTTTTGTATAATATGGTCTCAGATATCAAAATTTATATCCTCGAATTCAGGGATCAATTAGCAGAGAGTCTTGCGTCCCATGAAGATATTATTCCAATCCCTCGCAATAGAAAAAGGATACATACGTTTGTAAGACCTGAAGGTAAGGTCGTAAAAGGAGGAAACCATATACAGGATGTTATGAAGATCTCGGGAAAACACTGAAGAGTAGAGAAGCCGATAAAAAAGTTCGAAGAGTAATCAATTATTGCGAAGACTGATTGAAGAAGATTTTGTTTGGAGTGTTTTAATAGTTTTCTTTCGTAAATGGTTGATTTCTATTATATTTTTTGTTTGAATAAATCAATTCCATTCATCCAAAGAGCTATCGTACTAATTCTTTTATTCATAAGGGACAATTTCACTTCACTTTCCTTATACCTATATTGCACCTCCCCGATCAAATGTACCAACACACTGCAATTCCCTTGAATAAAAGACCTTATTTAACGATAATTTTCTCTTATTATCAGCTAATCCAGTATTCATCGATACGAATATATATGACGATAAATGACTCGTAACGCTACATATCCCCGGCCATATGTATCGCACGATGAACAAGATGCAGGGGATATGTAACGCAAGAAAAATGAATCACCCTCTTTAGCCTATCGCACTTAACGTGTTAAAAGCGAATTGGCACCACAGTGCTGGCGTGTTTCTTATTGATGCGAAATCAGTTGTTTGAGACGATCCATTAAAATGGGTAATTTTGCGTAATAAAAATTCGATGCGAATTGGTTAAGAACTGTGATAAATATTTTGTCATTATCAATGACCTGCATTTTATGATCATTTTAATTTCACTCTACCTTCAACGGAACTATTCATGACAACTAATCTTTCCTCGTGTCCTACTCTCATTACACTATTTACTAAATTTTCCGAGATAGTCAATACATTGAAATGCATACTCACCTTATTTTTATAAAAAGCCAAAGGTAATAATTGTAGCAGTCTCCATCCAAAAATCACCATCGCCATATCCGGAATGCTGGTAAATGTGTTCTCAACCACGAGACACCAAACATTCGCACCTCTGGAGGCTAAGTCGATCGCGACCGCACCTCCTAACGATCTACCGAACACCACAATCTCATTTCTATTGATATCACTTCTCAGAGATAAGTAGTCCAAACTTGCCCGAGCATCTAAATAAAGTCCTTCTTCGCTTGGATAGCCTTCAGATAAACCGTAGCCACGATACTCTACCAGAAGTATGTTACATTTTAAATTGTGGTAGAGACCAACGCAATTCTGCAGACGATGTCCCATATTTCCAGCGTTCCCATGGAAAAATAGAATCGTTGGTGTTACTTTCCGCCGTTCTATCGGTTGCAAGATGAAATACATGTGAATTATTGCACCATCAACTGTTTTCTTATATACACTTTCATAAGGCAGTCCGAACATCGAAGGTATCGGAATGTAGACTCTAGAATGACTTGGAATCTCCGGATAAAATAGGAAATTATCTTGCAGGTGATACAGCATTCCTAAAACATAAATGACAACGAGTCAGACGTGTTAGCGACAGAAAATATAATATCATGTCCAAATCAACAAAAATTGTGACAGAAACATTTTAGTGGGATACTGTGACAAGCAATAAAAATGAGCAACCTTGTGACCCGGTAACAAGTTAGCAAATAATAAATTCTTTTGGTTGCAAACGCCCTTTGTCAACATAACCGCGGTACACTTATGATACTACATAAAGTCTAATTTCGTATTTTTTTAAATGACTGACGGGTCGTGACGAGCGAAATCGGATCCATAAATGATCGCTACACGAAGAAGACGTAATGGGATGAATTCTCTTTTAATTGATCACCTTAAAGGTTTGTTGCATCAAGAGACTTTTAATGAGGATGAACCCTTGACATTTTCCAGACTGCGCAAGCTCCTAGTTTCAAAAAATTTCGTGAAATTGTATCCACCGGCCTAGTAGTCGGGAAGTATAGTGAGTTTACCTTCACCTGTCAGGTCGTGGGTTCGGGTCCCACTTCGGGTTTGGGTGTTTGTGTGTGTCGTAGTTTAAGAGACTGTGATAGAGTATGATATACCTTGAGCCTTAGTAGCCGAGCACATATAAAGGAAAAAAAAAATTATATCCAAATGTGAATAATGCTCTGAAAATATACTTCTGCACTCCTACTTCAAACTGTTCAGCAGAGAGATCGTTCTTTACTCTATAAAGAATTAAGAACTATTTACGTTTCACCATCACACTAAAGCAACTGAACTTTCTTGCAGTTTTAGCAATTAAAACACATTTAACAAGTTTAGAGTTTGAAGACGTTATTTCTGAGTTTACCAAAAAGAAAGCTAGACGTGTAAATTTTCATAAATATTCAAAAAGATAGATTATAATAATAATAATAATAATAATAAATTGCCTTTATTCAACTGAATATAAACCTGAGGCGAAGTCTAGCTATTAAGCTACTCCACTCAACCTCAGAATACAAAAATAAAACAAAATGAAAATATAACAAAAAGAATACAAGAAATAACAAAACTAACAGGTTCAGTACCCTAAACATGCAGAACAAAAAGAAAGAAAGAAGAAGATAAATTCTGCCCAAATATAAATTGAAATATAAAATTCAAATCATAACATAAAATATATAATTGAAATATAAAATTCAAATCATAACATAAATTAAACATAAACTAAAGCTACATACCCACCACATATTCAGACGGAACTTTGCTCTCTTAGAAGCACATCTTTACAAAACCTTTTGAGGAAGTTCAACTTGCTTTTTCTGACTTCAACAGGAATGCTATTGTACATCATTACTGAGTTGTAGGAGAACGATCTTCGAAAAAGTGAGAGCCGATACCTCGGCAGAGCAAGATCTTGACATGCTCTGACATTAGCAGAATGTATATCACTTATGAAGGATAGTTTATCACGAAGATAGGGAGGACTAGATGAGGAGAGCACTTTGAAAACCTGTATAGTCAAAAGATACTTATAAATATTTTCAACCCGCAACCACTTTAACTCATTGATGTAGGGTGATACCCTAGTATAGCGCCTTATGCCATAAACAAATCTGCAACAAGAATTCTGAATTTTTTGCATACGGTATTTACATTCAACTGTTAAACATGGAAAATATACTATTAATGCATAGTTCAGTATTGACAGTACCAGCGATTCGGAAAGCCGCCTACGAAGGGAAAAACTCAAAACATTTCGACTCCGATACAGCACTCGAAGAGCAAGGTACGACCGCTTAACAATTAATGAGACGTGACTCTCAAACCTCAGCCTATTATCATACATAACCCCTAAATTTTTACTACAAGTGTTGATCCGTAAGGGTTCGTTGTTTATGTGAAGAAACAAATTTTGCTCATATGGTGTCTTTTTGGTAGAGAATATAAGAGCGCTGCATTTACCTGCATTGAGCCTCAAATTATGCCTCCGAGAAAATTTGAAGATTGATTCCAGATCGTTGTTTATAATATCAGTTGTTTCCTGTACATAATTCGGATTAAATGAGTAGTAAAGCTGGGTATCATCAGCGAATGCTCGGATTTTCATATTATCAACGGATTTATACAAATCAAATACATAAATTAGGTATAGAAGGGGACCCAATACACTCCCTTGCGGAACACCAGACACAATGGGAGAAAAGTCAGAAGATTTACAATCAACCACCACACGCTGATACCGGTCACTCAAATAGCTGCGAAAAAAATTGACAGACAAATCATCAAAGCCACAATATTTCAGCTTAGCACAAAGAAGAGCATGACAAATGGTGTCGAATGCCTTCGAAAAATCCAACAGAATGAGAATCAAATCAGAACCAGCGTCCAAAGATTCCAAAATGTCATCAGTCAGACCCAGCAAAAGCGTGCTTGTGCTGAAGCCTTTCCTAAAGCCAGACTGAAAATCACCCAGTATACCCGTAGATGATATATAATCGAATACTTGTTTGTATATTATTTTTTCAATAATCTTAGATAGAGTAGAAAGAATACTAATGGGTCTTAAGTCAGAGTAATCAGCAGGCTTGGCAATTTTTGGCAAGGGCTTCACAATAGATAACTTCCATGCTGAGGGGAAGCAACCAACCTCCAAGCAGCAGTTCACTATATGAGTTATGTGAGGAAGTATTTTAGGCAGACAAAGTTTTATCATTCTGACGTTAACTCCATCATTTCCAGTCGCATAGATGTATTTTCACACAAACTATTCTGTTTGTATTCTAATTAGCAACCCATGTTCTTTTTCTTGATAATAATGTTATGAATAAAACTCAAGCTTTTAGTAAATTGTAATCCTGTTTCATTTAAAATACCCAAGAGAAAAGAAAATTACATCCATAAAAAAGTTAATAAGTAATGAAAAAAAGAAAATTAAAAAAATTATATTTCAAAATGAAGTAGCTATAATTAAATGAAGTGAAAAATATTGAAACAAAGTTTACAAAAATCTAAATATTATTGTTAGTTAGAACAAGTTGTATTTGATATCATTGTTCTGTGGGAGGAGCGTAGAAGGATGCCAAGAGAGGTAGGGGACAGCAGCCTGTCATTTGCCCATGGGCGGAGAAATCGTAAACCGGCCCTGCTGATATGAATATATTGAATGATGAACTTCAGATTAAAGAACCTCTCAAACATGCTAATACTTACTCCAAAATTTGCAGCACAAAAATGTAGAAAGGTTAATTTATAAATTATAGTTTCTTTTAATAATAAATGCGTAATAAATAAATAAAATTATTTTGTTGTTTTTTATTCTCTTTTATATAATGTACATCTCTATTTCGGTTTCTCTCTCACCCAAAGGTTACCTGGAAGAGATTGCTACACAGCAATAAGGTCGCCTTTTGTACAACTAATACTTGCGTAGATTTAAGTAATATTTATGTCTTTTGTGCAATAAAAAATATACAGGGTGTCCGGGAAAATGTGGGAGATCTCTCGGATTAAGATAACACATTAAAAAATAATATGACAAGTTCCCATAAATTTTTTTCCTAGCAGCCCTCCCTACGGGGCTACGGCCTCCTAAAGGACGCCACTGGTAATCAATTTTTCTTGAATAACTTTTAAACTATTTAAGATAATTTAATGAAAATTTAATACGATAAACAGTAGTAAGGACCTCTTGAAGTACTGCCCTTAAAACATAATTACCTTGTTTATTTTTTCAGGGGTGGACTTGGTTGTACATTTTATTGCTTACATTTTTAACACCCTGTATGATAAGGATTTAAAGAAAATAAATTCGAATACTTTGAACATTAAGCTAGAGAAAAGGTAGTCTTGTTCATTGTCGATAAAATCAACCGTTTCCGAGAAAATAAATTAAAAGAATCAATGTTTTATTTTTATTAAAGAGAAACCAAGATTGCTAATTTTTTTGTCTGCAGCAAAGTGTGTTACGAAAGACATTCAGGGAACAGAAACGTTTTAGTTTAGGTTATTTGATCCGACAAAATTACTATATTTAAAAAAATGCAGTTTAAAACTTAGAAGAAAAATTGATTACCAGTGGCGTCCTTTAGGAGGCCGTATCGTCGTAGGGAGGGCCGCTAGGAAAAAAATTTATGGGAACTTGTCATCTTATTTTTTAATGTTCTATCTGAATCCGAGAGATCTCCCACATTTTCCCGGACACCCTGTATGTATAAGAATAATATATCATTATAGAAACAGTTTTTTGGCATGGCTATTAGTTGAGTACTAAGATAGGCCCCCAAGTAGTTTCAGCCCAGGGCCCCACAAATTCACGATCCGTCCATGATCTCAAGTGCATACTTCTTTCATCTGCACTGGAGGAACATCTGTTCTCATTTGCAGGCATGATAAATACACCAAAGCGTCAACAATTAGGTGACGAATTGTTTCAAATTTTGGTTATGTTGAAAGCTATTATATTATAGTATTATTATATTAGGCTTTAAAAATTTTGATCTATAGAAAATACTTTTATTTTTTTTGTATCTTCAATGAGGAAATTTATGCATGTTTTCAATAAAAAGATTGTTCAGATTTCCATTTGGAAATAAGTTTCTATCGAAAATATTCTAAAATATTTCATGTTTTATTTCTATCAAAATTAATTGAACTATGCAACAAAAGGGCTCGGATTTGAGTATATGTATTTCCACACTTACTTTTTGAATCTTAATTGGGCATATTTGTGGATTTTATAGGGCATATGAGAATTTTGATCCAAACCTGATCCTTGTACTTGATCACTTGTTCTAACCTAAGTGAACTAAGTATTCAACAAAATCATTCGTTCAAATAAATACATTGATTCAAATACTATGTATTGAATTACATTAGTAACTGTGATATTTAATCCCCGAGGTTTGAATCTTTATTTGTTTCTAGTTATTTTATATCAGTTTTTGACTTACTCAACTTTTCTAAAACTTACCCAGGATAGATAGGAACAGTAAAAGGAAGGCCAATGCTCCACCATATATATAATACAGTAGTCCACAGAAAACTAGCACTAAACCAGAATAGGCCCATAACTGTAATATCATTTTAAATAATAAGCCGAAGATGACTGTTAACTTTAAGAAGTCCTTCATTTTGCCTCATTACTGTTCATTTCGAAAAGAAGATGTTAATAATTTATTAACATATTTTAGGTTACATCACAGAATAATCAGGAAAAGCAACTAGAGACAGAGAGTAGGCTAGAGGTATAGATAAAATAATATATCAGATACCCTACTCTATTGCCGATGACGTTGGTGAGTTTCAGCGCATCCCGGGCAGTATTTGGAACTAATCCCATAAGAGTAGACAAAGAGAGACAAAGAGAGAGAGAGAAAAGATTTTTATACTCGTCTCTGTTTCCGTTTAAACGTCGCTATATAGTTGTTCTGTGCGTCGCTATATCAACAGTGACCACGTTGTGCACAGAACAGGTAAAGAGACGTTGTGCTTTGAACGTTGTGCTTCGCTTCGATACAACACGCTTTCGTTCGCTTTTTTCGCATTTTTAGCATTATTTCTTTGAAAATCTCAAATTCAGAACTGCAAGTAAGTATATTATCTCATTCATATTGTTGCATTGATATATTCAATACTATTTTCTGAGATTAATTTAGGACAAACGAGTTTTTCTTTGATTTACCGCCAAATTTGAAACACTACATCTATAAAAAGAAGTTCATTCAATTTGCTCATTTATTTTAATATTCTATGGTAAAATATTGCTGTTTAGTTGTCGATATATCAAACATGATATTTCAATATTCAAGCTTGGAACGGTCACGATTTATTTGTAAAAAGGTCCACTACATGTATATTGAATATGATTGCATGTAAAAAACCATCATAACAAATTAGTTGTTCAAAAACTACACATACCATATATTTCAAATGTAGCACAGAACTTCTATGTAATATGGAAAACCAAACACCAAAGTATAAAATATTTGCATTCACTGGTAATATATTCTACGACTTTTTAAAAATTTTTGAATTATTCATTTTTTACGCAATTATCTTTTAGTTTTTAATGCTTTTAAGGTGTTAAATCAAGATCATTTGACACAAAAGTAATTCATTTTTGTAACAAGTTTTATAGAAAACAACTTTGTTCCTACTGGTTTTTCTGATCAATTACGTTATTTCAAAATTATTTCTGTAAAAAGCAAGGAATACGAGGATTTTTTGGAAAAAAAGTTTCATTTCTTTATAACTGAAAAATCTTTCCATTATTTAACGTACGAATCTCACAAATATTTTAATAAAAAAATTTTTCCCAACTTCTAACTGTTCTCAGTTATCGTATATTGTTTAATCATGAATTCGTTTCCACTTTATAGGATGCAACGTGCATGGGGACCGGACAATCTGCCCAACCGCGAGAACGATCGCGATTGGTGCGTCGAACAAGGTTTGCTACCATCGCAGCCACCAAACTGTCCGACGCACCAACAACCAATGAGGTTGTACTTCAATGGTCAACGGGGGATTGGTCGGTACCGGTGCACGAAAAATCGGTGCACAAAGCATCGCGCCCTCGCAAAAGATACCTGGCTGGAACATGCCCACCTGAAGCCCTTCCAGATAATCCGTCTGATGTGCTGTTTCGCACATCAGCTGCCAAACACCTTCGTCCACGTTTGGTGCGAGGATCAGGAGACGAGCACTCGGCTAGGCTCTGAGACGCTCGTCGCTTGGTAAGACATACTTTATCGTTATTTAACATATTTTAAAATATCTGTTACAGGTATCGTTACTGCCGGGAAATGGTCATTGACTATTATCTATCTGTACAATCTCTTACCTCCCTTGGAGGTCCAGGCAGGATTGTGCAGATAGATGAAGCCAAGTTTGGTAAGCGAAAATACACTCGTGGACGGCTTGTGGAAGGGCATTGGGTGTTGGGAATGATCGAAGATGGGCGCGATGACGTTGTGATGCTTGTCGTCCCAACAAGAGATGCACCGACATTACTTGCGGCCATCCAGGAACATGTCGCCCCAGGTAAAATGAAACATATTTAACTCTTCTTTGAAACCAGTGCATTCAATATTGTATTAATGATAATAGAAATATGTAAATGATATAGATAATGAAGATAATGATATGCGGTTTTAGGAACGGAGATTCACACGGGCGCTTGGGCGGGGTACCGGATACTCAGCGAACATGGGTATACCCATAAAGTTGTGAACCACAGCGACCTGGAACATCGGTTTCTCGGTAAGTTTGGAAACAGTTATTTAAAAGTTTTGTTTTGTGAAACTTTTTCTTAATGCAGCTGAGGACGGTACCCACACTCAAAGGATTGAGGCAACCTGGCGTCCGGCGAAAGATTATTTCCGGCACAGGAGGGTCCCAAGTGATCAGTTTGCTGATCACTTGGTTGAATACCTTTGGAGGCGACATGTTCGTTTGAACGGCGAAGATCCCATGGAGTCCCTGCTGAACGCAGTGCGATCGCAATACGGGGACTTCAGGGCATCTTAAAATGTCCGTTCAAACCCGGACCTAATGATGAATAGTAAGTGAAGCATATCATATGCTTCCTTCAGTCTGAAGGTCTGAATAATGACATTGGCAGCCTTCACGTGGCGCTCTCTTTGAATGGTAAGTAGCATACTAGTTATTTGTTGAAAATACTGAAACATTCAATTAATTAATTCAATCAATTATTTCATAGCAATCCAATGGTCTTTCGATGAATTTGGTTACAATTCACACAATGGAAAGTGATTCCGAAGCTGCATCTTATTTCAATACAGCATTGTACACCGCATATACGCGTCGCTAGGAAATTCTACAAACGCATGCATGGAAGAAAATTGTTCCAAAACAATTGTTTACAACTTACCTCAAGAAAAAAACCATATTTCACAGTAATAACGAAAAGCACAACATCACTAAATACTCACAGGAAAGAATTTTTCGTAGTAATTTCTTTTTTCAAGAATGAACTCGTTACATAATTGAACTGTGTTAGGAGATCCAACAATTGACAAGGATTAAAGTACCTTAGGGTACAACGAAACAATCGAGACATAAAATTGTATGACTTCTTGTAAAACCTCGTAAAATTGGTAATTATTTTCTTACCATGAAAAAATAAATGATTTCAAACCGAACATTTAATATTAATTTCACCTTTCCTATATAACGATTTTACTTTTGGTCCATTTTTCAATGTAGCGCTCCCTGGAGATTCGAGTTAGGAATGCTCCATTTTATTTGTGAATACAAGATAAACGTCTAGTAATTTGAAAATTTTCCGTTGCGTATATTTAATTTCGTCCCTTTGTTCCTCATATTTTATAACCTAAAGTGGTGCGCGACCTTTAACACACAGTTGCAACATGTACTGATAATCATGGCTCCGATCATTCTAGTAGGATAAGTACCCTATAATACGGTTCTGAGCAGAAACGACTTTCCGTTAATGCTGGGGCCACACTAACTTGTAACGTCTAACGTCGCTAACGCGATACTTAACGCGTTTTTCAGAACACGTTATGTGTGGCGTGGTGGCCACACACGATATTTGATACAAAGAATTCTTTGCATTATATTCACATCGAGTCAAATAATGGGTCAGTATCAAAATGGATCGCGAAGTGGCTGTAACTGCTGCTGCCGCTGTTTATTATATGAGTGTCAGTTGGTACTTTATGAATTTAAGATATTTTCGATGTTTGCAAAACCGCTGCTGCCGCTGTTTATTATATGAGTGTCAGTTGGTACTTTATGAATTTAAGATATTTTCGATGTTTGCAAAAAAAACCGACAATGAAAAGGAGGTGGTGGATGACAAAAATGCATAGAAAACGAACAAGGTAAGTGTAGAAAACAGATTTTTCATTTGCGAATGATGGAGAATAATTCACTGAATCAAAGTCGAATAAAATATTTAGTGGACTTTTTTTCGAAATTGAGGATTAATATGTTGGAAAAGATGTTTTTTCTTGTTATCTTTAAAACAAGATATAATGAAACACAAATTCTGCTTTTGGTTTTATAAAAAAGTGAATCAAAACATATAAAATGAAAGGTTTCCTGAACCAATCCTTTCCGAGGACATCTATTAAGAATCAATAACCTATAACAAATAAATCTGAAATCTCAGCTTTGAGAAATCTACTTTTCATATTGCAGGAAAACACTGGAGGACAATGTTTTCAATGATCTCCTCGCTGAACCGAGCAATCAATTTCACGGATTCGTCCGAATGTCAGCGACTGATTTCGAAAACCTACTCGGCAGAGTAGAGCCGCTCATAAGAAAACGAGACACCAATTTTCGAGACACAATTTCAGCAAAAGTCCGCTTGGCAGTAACGTTGCGGTTTTTAGCAACCGGTGATAGTTTTCGCAGTTTGCATTATTTATTTAAAATGTCTCATCAAGTCATTTCTAACATTGTGAGGGATTGCTGTGCTGCTCTAATTGTTTCACTGAGTGATATGATTAAGGTAAACAAAAAAGTTTGAAAATTAACAATCACTGTTGAGATTTTCAGTTTCATCAGAAAATCTACTTATGATTACTTTGATTTCAGATACCAGCAACGGAAAGGGAATGGTTAGAAATCGAATCTGGATTCCATGAATCCTTTCCCCACTGTTTAGGAGCTCTTGATGGAAAGCATGTTGTTTTGGTTTCTCCAGTACACAGTGGTTACGACTACAAGCATTCCTTTAGTTTAGTCTTGTTGGCACTGGTTGATCGCAATTTTTGTTTTTTGTTCTGCGACGTAGGAAGTCGTGGTAGGATGAGTGATGGAGGTGTTTTCAGGAACAGCGTTTTGTTTGAGGAACTTCAAAAAAATACATTGCGACTACCAAAACCCCGACCACTTTACGAAAATGGCATCAGTTTGCCTTTCGTTTTTGTTGCCGATAACGCGTTTCCACTTCATGCGAATTTAATGAAACCTTTTCCTGGTGATCACCCAGACGGAAGTACCAAACGAAATTTCAACCGCAAACTATCTTCTGTTCGCATTGTTGTGGAAAATGCATTTGGCATCATGTCAGCTCGGTTTCGGGTCCTGAGGAAACCTATTGCGTTGCAACCAGAAGGAGCCAGCAAAGTCGTGATGGCATGTGCTCTCTTGCACAATTTTCTCAGAAAAAGTGAAAATTCGCGATTAATTTATAATCCCCCTGGCTATATGGACATTATAAACAATGGAGATGTAACGAGAACTGGGCAGTGGAGGCAGGAAATAGGAAATGGCGATGGTGCCTTAATGCCCATACCACAAATAGCAAGACGTCCAAGTTTATCTGCACTGGAGGTGCGAAATAAATTTGCGGAATATTTTGAAAATAATTAATATTAATATGATATAAAAAATCAAATAGAATTGAAGTTTTAAGCTTATTTATTCATGAAGAAAAGAAAAAAATACAAAAATAAATTTAATGCTACATTTGTATTGAACTATCTTTATCAAGTGATTATTGCAAAATATTTTCACAGTACTAATTATCGGTCATTACATTAACACCACCTATTCCCGGAACTATTTTGGATGCGCTTGTATGGGACGAATTTCCCTGCTTATTTCTGAGAACTGATTGACAAACTAAATTAAGCATCGACTTCATAAGAATTTCCCTCTCGTCTATCTTATCGATCTTAAGTAATTTTGCAGCAATCATAAATGCAGAGTGGTCGTATTCGTCAATTTTCCTATTTACTTTTGGCACAGGAAGAGTTTTTAAGCATTCAAAAGCTTCGTCCATTTGTTTTTTGGCATTCATCTTTTGAGAGGGTAAATTTCGCGCCGAAAACTGATGATACCCTGTAGAACTACTACGACGTTTCGAGTTTAGTCCCGGCCGAGCAGGTGTACTTGTTTCTACAGTATTTGATTCACTTGATTCCAGTTGATCGGAAATACCCTCATCTACGTTAAAAATTTGCGTTTCGCAATTCTCTGATGGTGGTATTAACTGGAACAACAAACGTATTTCAAGACGATATAACTTAAGTTTTGAAGGTATTTTCCTAATTATGATGAGTGATAAATGAAAATTACGAGAAGTCTTCTATCGTAAATCAACAAGTTCGATTTGTTAATCGTGAAATTTTTGCAACTTTGAAGGAAGAAATGTTCAAAAATAATACCTAATAATCAAATGCTCTTCGTACTATTAAATCAATTTGATATTTTGAAGTGAAAAATTTTCAGAACTGAAAACCGAACAAATATTTCATCTTATATCAAATGTTTCAACTGTTGGAAATAATCTAAAGATTTGATAATACGTCAAACTCGATGGAGCAATTGGTCAAAATATTTTCATGAATACGGCATAAAAATAACAGAAAAAAATTCAATAATGAAATTACTCAATAACTAGCTGCTCAAAAAAAATGGCAAAGAATCATATATGTACGTAAATTGTTAGTTAAGTCATTCTGTTTTTCTCCACAGCTATTTTCGTCTAGAAACTTATTTGGGGAACAAAAATTCTCACATAAAGAGGGGAAAGAGAATTATAAAAACTCATTTCCAAAACAACATTTTCGATCAAGATGATATAAACAAAGCTACAATCTTTCTAAATCTTTTAAATGATATAATATAAATATAATCTTCATTTGAAAAAATTGACTTCTGATAATTTTCAGTTTCGGATAGAATCGAAAATGCCGTAATCTTGGAAACATTTTAGCCAAACTTTTCCCATTCACATCCTCTAAAATTTTCCGATTTGTTCAGATCATAATTTCCCCAATATCGATCGAAGTCATTCCCGAAGAGACACCCGGTATAATATTGAAGAGAAATACATACCTTAACTTCAATATTCGATGTTGTATCTTCTTGGTATACTTTTTTCAAAAAACCATTCATAGTTTCAAACGCGAACCAATTTGTTGAATAAACGTCACTTCGTCCCGCACCAGATTTCAACGATTTTTTATATCGGTTTAAATGGAGTCTGTAATAACCCATTAAACTTTCTTTTTTCTTCTTCAGTTCCTCTACCGTTGCGGGAAAAGACAATCCGTTTGATATTCGACGCCACGCGTCGCCCGTTGCCCCTCGATTTTTGTGAGACTTTTGACTAGGATCCCACAAACAAGGTTCATTTTGAAATATTTCGAGGAATTCCAAGATTTTTTCATTTGTCCATTCCATATTGGCAATTTTGAATGAAATGAAGGTCGGACAAACACAAACGAAATGATTCGATTTTAAAAAGGAGGGTGCAGGCATGGAGCCAGACGTCTAGTCAGCGGTCTCATTATCAACGAAATGTTTTGAGATAATCCTTTTTGATGCGGGAAAAAACCGCCTCCCGAGCTATCGCCTAACCCTGCAGCCACACGAATGCAGTTGACTGCAGGAAATGTTGCAGGGACTTATCAAAACCGTCATGTGGCTGGGTTATGTGATCTGGTCGGTCTCACGACCGCAGTCAAAGGGTAATATATGAGATAAGCTC